>RXID01021411.1:0-43922 GCA_005019695.1 Trichopus zeylanicus subsp. travancoricus | reverse complement strand
TAGTAGTAGTCGTAGTAGTCGTAGTAGTCGTAGTAGTCGTCGTAGTGGTGGTAGTAGTCATCGTAGTCGTCGTAGTAGTCGTAGTAGTCATAGAAGTCATAGTAGTCGTAGTAGTCATAGTAGTCGTCGTCGTAGTAGTCGTAGTAGTAGTCGTAGTAGTAGTCGTAGTAACAGTAGTAGTAGTAGTAGTAAGTAAGTTTAGTAGTCGTAATAGATATAGTAGTAGTAGTAGAGTACTAGTAGTAGTCGTAGTAGTAGTAGTAGTAGTAGTCGTTGGAGTAATTGGAGTAGCAGTAGTAGTTTTGTAGGAGGTTGTGGGAAGCGGGGGTTTAAGAGGTTGGCGTAGGAAGTAGTACAAGGTATAGGCGTAGTTGTTTGTAGTAGTAGTATCGTAGACGTAGTCGTAGAAGTTAGTAGTAGTAGAAGTAGTGGTAGCGGGTAGCCGTAGTATTACTAGTAATAGTGCATGCAATAGTAGCAATAGTTCTGTAGTAGTAGTCGTTTCATTTTTTTTAGTAGTATAAATCGTAGAATTCGTAGTTAAGTGAATGGCGTAGTAGACGGAGTTGTTTGTTGTTGTTCGTCGTTGTAGCAGTCGTAGTTGTTGCCGTTTGTTAGTCAGCCGCAGTTAGTTGTTTCCTAGGAGCGCAGTTGGCAAACAACAACAGTAGTAGTAGTCGTAGTCGTAGTCGTTATACAAGTAGTTAGTACTAGTTGTAATAGTAGTTGTCGTTGTTGTAGTGTTTGTTTCGTTATAGTAGAAGCAGTAGTATCACTGGTAGCGTAGTTGTTGTGTAGGAGGAAATGTAGCCTGCAGCAATAGTAGTAGCCACAACGACAGTAGTAGTAGTAGTGTTATTGTTGTGTGTTGTTGTATAGTTTTGTAGTAGTTGTTGTTATTGTTTTTGTTGTAGTAGTAGTAGTTGTAGTTGTAGTAATAGTGTAATAATAGCGATAGCAGTAGTAGCAGTAATTGTTGTAGTAGTTGTAGAAACAGTAGTAGTTGTTGTAATTGTAGTTGTACTAGTAGTAGCAACATTAGTAGTAGCAGTTGTCGTAGCAGCAGAAGTAGCAGTAGTAATAGCGGTAGTAGAGATAGTAGTAGCAATAGTAGCAGTGGTGATAGTAGTAGTAGCAGTAGAAGTAGTAGTAGTAGCCATAGCAGTAGAAGCAATGACTATTAGTAGTTACTAATGGTAGCATTAGTGGAAGTAGGAGCAGGCAGGGGGCCAACTAGCAGTAGTAGTAGTAGTTTAGCAGTAGTAGTAGTAGTAGTAGTAGCAGGAAGGCAGAATTCCTAGATTAACACGTTGTTGATGTAGGAATAGCCGATAAACATGTAGTAGGCAAGAGAAGCTAAGGATCCGTAGTCGTAGTGGTTGTTATTAGCAGCCGCAGTTAGTAGGAGCCTTAGTTTGTAGCCGGCAGCACAAGTAGTCCTTATCGTTGTAGTAGAAGTAGTAGGTAGCAGTTAGTAGTAGCAGAAATAGTTACCAGTCGTCGTATTAGTTGTTGTCGTCTGGGCGTTAGCATCTCAGCAGCAGCCGCAATAGTAATATTCTTAGTATTAGCAGTAGTCGTCGCAGAAGGAGGAGTAGTAGTAGCCATTGTATTAGTATTAGTGTTAGTAGCTAGTAGTCATTAGTAGTAGTAGCTGGTGTAGTTTAAGCTACTAGTAATATTAGTCGTAGTAGTTTAGTTACTGCTACTCGGTAGAGAATTAGTCGTAGTAGAGCTAGTGGCAGCAGCCGCAACCTCAACAATAGTAGTAGAGTACAGTGTAGTAGTAGTAGTCGTGTAGTTGGATTCGTACATTACCACCCGTAGTAGTAGTAGTGGTAGTTGGAGTTGTTTTGGATAGTTAGTAGTACTAGTAGTAGTAGTAGGAGGAGGAGGAGGAGGAGGAGGAGGAGGAGGAAGAGGAGGAGGAGGAGGAGGAGTCATAATTGTAGTAGTAGTAGTAGCAGTAGCAATAGTCACAGTACCAGCTGCATTACTAGTAGTAGTGGCAGTAGTAGTGGGAGTGTACTAGTAGTAGTAGGAGGAGGAGGAGGAGTTTTAGTTGTAGAAGTTGTAGGAGTGTTTGGATTAGTAGCTAGTTGTATAAGTTTTTGGAGTGTTACGAGTAGTAGTAGTTGTCATAGTAGTAGTAGTAGCAGCAGTAGCAGTACTAGTAATAGAAGTAGGAGTGTTAGTGTTAGCTGTAGTAGGAGTAATAGAAGTTGTGTTAGTATTATTAGTAATAGTAGTTGGAGTAGTAGTAGTAGCAATTGTACTAGTAGTAGAAGTAGTAGTTGTTGTTGTAGTACTTGTAGTGGTTGTTGTTATTATTGTAGAAGTAGTAGTGGTATTAGTAGTAGCAATTATAGTAGTAGGAGTTGGAGTACGAGTAGTACTTGGCGTAGTAGTAGTTGTAGGTAAATTAGTAGTAGTAGGACTAGTAGTAGAAGTAGGAGTTATAGTAGTAGCAGCAATAGCAGTAGTAGTAGCAGTAATCGGAGTAGGAGTAGGAATAGTAGTAGTAGTAGTAGTAGTAATAGAAGAAGAAGCAGCAGCAGCAGCAGCAGTAGTAGTAGAAGTAGTAGTACTAGTAGTAGTAGTAGTAGTAGTAGTAATAGTAGTAGTAGTAGTAGTAATAGTAGTAGTAGTAGCTGTAGCTGTAGTAGCAGTAGTAGTTGTTGTGGTTGTAGCAACAGCAGTAGTAGTAGCAGCAGCAATAGTAGTAGTAGTAGTAGTAATAGTAGTAGATGTAGTTGTAGAAGTAGTAGTGGAAGGATTTGGAGTAGGCGTAGTAGTTGGAGTTGTAGTAGTTAAAGTAGGGGTAGTAGTAGTAGTAGGAGTTGCAGTAGCAGTAGGAGTTGGAGTAGGAGTAGCAGCAGTAGTAGTAGTAGCAGTAGTAGTAGTAGTAGTAACAGTACTAGGAGTAGGAGTAGCAGTAGCAGTAGGAGTAGTAGCAGCAGCAGTATACGTACTACTAGTAGTAGTTATAGCAGAAGAAGTAGCAGTAGTAGTAGTAGAAGAAGAAGAAGAAGAAGAAGAAGAAGAAGAAGTAGTAGTAGTAGTAGTAGTAGTAGTAGTAGTAGTAGTAGTAGTAGCAATAGTAGCAGTATTATTAGTAGTAGGAGGAGTGTTTGGAGTAGTTATATTAGTACGAGTAGTAGTAGAAGTAGTGGTAGTAGGAGTAGTAGTAGTAGTAGTGGGAGTAGTAGTTGTAGTAGTAGGTGGACTAGTATTAGTAGTAGTAGCAGAAGTAGTAGCAATAGGAGTGTTAGGAGTAGTAGTACTAGGAGTAGTAGTATTTGTAGTAGGAGTAGTAGTATAATAAAAGTAGTAGTAGTTGATGTTGTTGATGTTGTAGTAGTACTAGTTGTAGTAGTAGTAATAGTAGGAGTAGGATTGTGAGTAGGAGTAGTAGTAGCGTTTGTAGTAGTAGTAATAGGGGTAGGAGTAGAAGCAGCAGTAATACTAGTGGTAGTGGTGGTGGTGGTGGTGGTTGTAGTGGAAGTACTAGTAATAGTAGTAGTAGTAGCAAAAGTATTAGTAGGAGCAGTAGTAGGAGTTGGAGTTGGCGCAATCATAGTAGTAGTAGTTGTAGTAGTGGTTGTAGTAGGAGTCGGAGTTGGAGTTGGGAGTTTTGGTAGGAATTGGACTAGTTGTAGTGCTAGTAGTAGTAGTAGTAGTAGTAGTAGTAGCAGTTGTTGGAGTTGGAGTAGTAGTAGTAGTTGAAATAGTAGTGGTAGTACTAGTAGTAGTGGTGGTGGTGGTAGTAGTAGTAGTTGTAGCAGCAGCAACTGCAGCAGCAGCAGTAGTACTAGTAATAGTAGTAGTAGCAGTAGTTGTAGTAGTAATAGTAGTAGTAGTAGTAGTCGGAGTTATAGTAGGAGTAGTAGTGGGAGTTGTAGTTGTTGGCGAAGTGGTAGTAACAGTAGTAGTTGTTGTAGTAGCAGTAGGAGTTGGAGTAGGAGTATGAATTGCAGTAATCGTAGTAGTAGTAATGGTAGGAGTAAGTAATTGTAGCTATAATGGGAGCAAGAGTTGGAATAGTAGTCGACAAGTAGTAGTAGTTGTAGTAGTCGTAGTAGTGGGAATAGTAGTAGTCGTAGTGGTAGTTTTTCTTGTAATGGTAGTAGTAATAATAGTAGTAGTATCAGTAGCAATAGTAGTAGTAGCATCAGTAGAAGTAGTAGTAGTAGTAGTAGTAGCAGTTGTAGTTGTTGGAGTAGTGGTAGCAGTAGCATTAGTAGTTGTAGTAGCAGTAGGAGTTGGAGTAGGATTAGCAGTGGGACTTGTAGTTATTGGAGTAGTGGTAGTAGTAGTACTAGTAGTTGTAGCTGCAGTAGGAGTTGGAGTAGGAATAGTAGCAGTCGTAGTAGTAGTAGTAGTCGGAGGAGTTGTGGGAGTTGTAGTAGTAGCAGCAATAGTAGTAGGAGGACTTGGAATAGTAGTAGAGGTTGTAGTAGTAGTAATAGTAGCAGTAGTAGTAGTAGTAGCAGTAGTAGTAGTAGTCATAGTAGTAGTTATTATTATAGTCGTATCAGTAGGAGTAGTAGCAGCAGCAGTAGTAGTAATATTAGTAGTAGTCAAAGTAGTACTAATAGTAATAGTTGTTGTAGTAGTAGTTGTAATTGGAGTAGTAGCAAGAGTATACTACGAGTCGGTGATGGAGGAGTAGTGGGAGTAGCAGTAGTAGTAGTAGGGATAGCGTTACTACTATTGCTCCTTCTGCAAATGCTACTACTACTACTGCCACTACTACTAATATCACTATTACTGCTCCTACTACTAATGCTACTCCTACTACTACAATTTCTACTACTACTACTAGTAGTATGACAACTACTACAAGTACTCCTGCTACTCCTACTACTACAACAACTATTCTTTCTCGTAATGATACTCCCACTACTACTGTCACTACTACTACGAGTAGTCCTCCTACTACTGCTGCTATTCATACTACTATGATTGCCGCCACTACATCCGCTAATATCGCACCAACTACTACTCTCACTGCTACTGCTACTACTACAATGACTACTCATGCTCCTACAACTTCTACTACTGCAACTGCTACTATAGCGGCTCTTGCTATTGCAACTACTACTCCTACTGCGACTACTACTGCAACCTCTCCTGCTACAACTGTTACTCCAACTACTACGTATACTACTACTACTTCTAATACTACTACTGCTATCGTAACTCCTACTACTACTACTGCTCCTACTATTTCCACTGCTACTATTGCTACTATTGCTGCTACTACTATTTTTACTACCACTACTGCTACTATTACTGCTACTACTACTTTTACTAAAACTACTGCTGTTGTTACTCCTCCTACTACTACTGCTCCTACAATTATTACTACTACTACTACTAGTTTTGCGGCAACTATTGATGCTGTTACAATTACTATTACTACTTCAACTACTACTACGGATGGCGCGATTGCTACTATTACTACTACTACCGCTTCTGCTCCTACTTCTACTACTGCTGCTGCTAGTACTGCAACTACTACAACTACTACTACTTCTGCTACTGCTGCCACTTCTACTACTTCTACTTCAACTACTGCTACTGCTTCCACTACTACTACTCCAACTACTGTTGCTACTTCTACTGCTACTACTCCAACTACTGCTACTCATACTGCTACTTCTACTTCTAACTTCTGCTACTACTTCCACTTCAACCATTACAACAACAACAACAACTACTACTAACTACTACTCCAACTACTACTACTACTGCTGCTACTACTACTATTTCTACTATAACAAATACTACTACTACTACTTTTGCTACTATTACTACAACTACTACTACTACTACTACTACTACTACTACTACTACTACTACTACTACTACTACTACTACTAGTATTACTCATATTACTACTACTATTGCTATAACTATTTTAACTACTATTACTACTACTACTACTACGACTACGACTACTACTATTACTACAACTACTACTGCTGCTACTACTACTACTACGACTACCGCTACTACTACTACGACTACTACTACTTCTACTAATACTACTACTGCTACTATTACTACTATTACTGTTGCCGCTACTACTACTAGTACTGCTACTACTACTACTGCTACTCCTACTACTAATAATACTACTACTACTGCTACTGCTACTACTACTACAGCGACTACTATTACTACTAATACGGGTACTACTACTAATGCCACTATTACTACAACCACTACAACTACTTTAACTACTACTGCTACTCCTGGTACTTCTAAAACTACTGGAATAACTACTGGTAATTCTAAAACTACTGGAATAACTATTGGTACTTCTACTACAACTGCAACTATTACTACTATCAAACTAATACTGATACTGCAACTGCTACTACTAAGACTACATCTCCTACTACTACTACTACTACTTCTCCTACTACTACTGCTATTGCTACTACTACTACGAATACTACTACGACAACTACTCCTGCTGCTACTACTTCTACAACTAATACTACTACTGCCGTTGCTTCGACTGCAACTGCGGGTAGTACTACTACTACTACTTCTACTACAACTACTACGACTACTTCTACTACTATTACTGCTACTCCTACTACTACTAATCCACTACTACTACTACTTGTATTATTATTGGTGCTACTATTACTACTACTGCTACTACCACTATTGATACTCCTCCTCCTCCTCCTACTACTATTACTGCTACTAGACTACTGCTACTACAACTACTACTACTACTACTACTGGTACTACTACTAATGTCACTACTACTACGACCACTACAACTATTATAACAACTACTGCTACTTCTACAACTGTTATAACAACTACTGCTACTTCTACTATAACAACAACTAATACTACTATCAAAACTAATACTGCAATGGCTACTACTACTACTATGACTTCCTCTTTGACTATTACGACTACTACAACAACAACTACTACTTCTCCTACTACTACTGCTACTACTACTACTATTAACTATACTTGCTGCTGCTACTTCTACTACTAGTACTAGTACTAGTACTACTACTACTACTACAACTGCTGCTATTGCTGCCGCTGCTGCTGCTATTGCTACCGTCGCTACTACTACTACTACTACTAATACAACAGCTACTTCTATAGCTACTTTTACTAGAACAATTGCTGCTACTACTGCTACTGCTGCTGCAACTACTACTTCTACTACTGCAACTACTGCTACACCTGTTGCTACTGCTACAATTGCAACTATTACTACTACTACAACTGCTACAACTAGTAATACTAGTACCCCAACTATTGAAACTACTACTACTGCTACTAAAGCTATCATCTCTATTGCTGGTACTACTGCTACTACCGCTACTACTACTACTATTGCTACTACAACTACTACTAATATAGCACCAACTACTGCTACTACTACTAATACTGCTACTACCGCTACTTCTACTACTACTACTACCACTACGGCTGCTACTACTGCTGCTACTACTAGTTCGACTTCGCCAACTACTACGACTATTGCTACTAGTACTTCTGCCACTATTACTACTACTAATACTACTTCTTCTACTACTACTTCAACTAATACTATTGCTTCTTCTGCAAATGCTACTACTACTGCTACTACTACTGCTAATACCACTACTTCTGCTCCTACTAGTAATGTAACTGCTACTACTAGAATTTCTACTACTGCTACTGCTTCTACTACTACTTCCACTGCTACTATTACTGCTACCACTATGACAACTACTACTACAACAACAACTGTAATTATTTCTAGTAGTGATACTCCCGCTACTACTGTGACTACTACTACTTCAGCTACCGCTACTGCAACTACTACTCCTACTACTACCACTGCTGCTACTATAACAACAACAACAACTACTACTACTACTACTACAGCTACTACTTGTACTCCTACTACGATTGCTGCTACTACAACATCTGCTAATATCACGCCTACAACAACTACTACTGCTACTTGTACTTCCACTGCACTTCCACTGCTGCTACTACTACTATAACTACTACTCCAACTCCTACTAAATCTACTACTGCTACCACTCCTACTGCGGCACCTCCTGCTGCTACTACTACTACAACCTATCCTGCTACTACTAATACTCCAACTACTACTTCTACTACTACTGCTTCTACTACTAGTACCGCTGTTGTTACTCCTACTACTACTGCTTCTCCTACTATTACTACTACTACTGTGACTATTGCTGCTGCTACTTCTACTTCTACTACCACTAATGCTGCTACTACTACAACTACCGCTGTTGTTACTCCTTCTACTACTATTACTCCGACAATTATTACTTTTGCTACTACTACTTTTACGAGAACTATTGGTGCTATTACTACTACTGGTACTACTATGACTTCTCCTACTACTTCTACTACTACAACGGATGACACGACTGCTACTGCTACTACTACTACCACTTCTACTACTACTTCTACTACTATTGCCACTACTTCTGCTAATACTGCCACGTCAACTACAATAACTACTACTTCTGCTACTATTGCCACTTCTACTACAACTACGACTACAACTACTTCTATTTCAACTACTGCTACTGCTTCTACGACTACTACTCCAACTATTGCTGCTACTACTACTACTACTTCTACTTCAACTTGTGCCTCGATTGGCGACGTTGAAACGAGACGACGGCTACTACTATTACTACTGCTGCTACTACTACTTCTACTTCAACTTGTGCTCCTATTTCTACTTAAACTATTACTACTGCTACTACTATGACTACTGCAACTATTACTAATACTACTACTACTATTGCTATTGCTGCTGCTACTACTACTACTACAACTTCTCCAACTCCTAACACTATTGCTGCTACTACTACTACTGATACTACTACTACTACTGCAATGACTACTAATACTACTACCACTACTTCTGCAACTACTGCTACTAGTACTACAACTTCAACTACAACTACTTCTTCTCCTACTACCACTACAACTACTGCTATTACTACAACTAGTGCTGCTACGACAACTACTACTATTACTTCTAATGTTACTACTACAACTACTACACTTACTATTGCTACTACTACCACCACCACTACTACTACTATCACTACTACTGCAGCTACTAGTACTATTGCAACTACTACTAATATACTACTACAAATACTGCTACTATTGTTACTGCTACTACTACTACTATTACTACTCTATCTACTATGACTGCTACTATTGCTACTGCTACCACTACTATTTTTTCTACTACTGCTACAATTACTACTACCACTACTCCTACTATTACTACTGCTACTACTACTACTAGTATTACTACTATTGTTACTACTACTACTTTTACTTCTACAACTACTACTACCGCAGCTACTGCTGCAACTGCTACAACTACTATAATTGCCACTACGACTGCTTCAAGTAATATTGCTGCTGCTACTACTTCTATGACTACTACATCAACTACTAATACTACTATCGCTGCTACTACTTTTACTGATATTATTACTACTTCTCCTACTACAATTACCACTAGTACTACTACTGCTACTTCTAGTATTACTACAACTACTACTATTACTACTACTACTACTACTACTACTTCTTCTTCTTTTAAGTTTATTATTACCTCTACTGCTACCACTATTACTATTACTTGTACTTTTATTACCACAACTGCTACCACTTCTTCGAGTGCCACTACAGTTACCACTTCTTCGACTGCCACTACAACTACTACTGCTGCAACAATTACTGCTACTACTATTACTTCTACTCCTACTGCTACTATACTACTATTGTAATAGCAACAACGACAACTCCAACTACTAGTACTACTTCCACTAATGCCACTACTGCTACCACTAATTTGACTGCCACTGAAATTACCACTGCTACTACTACTACTTCTACTATTACTACAACTACTACTGCTACTATTGCTACAACAACAATAACAACTACTACAACAATGACTACCATTGTTCCTATGGCTACTACTACTACTACAGCGACTACTACTACTACTATTGCAACTACTACTAGTGCTACTATTACTACTAATGCTACTACTACTGCTACTACCACTACTACAATGATTATTACTATAAGAACTTCTATTGCATCTATTACTACTACTACTTCAGCTACTACTATTACTACTGCTAACGCCTCTGCTACTACTACAACTAGTACTCCCACTAATACTACTGTTGCTACTAGTACCACGGCTACTACTAGGATTGCTACTACGACTATTAATATTACTGCTACTACTACTACTACTACTACATCTTATGCTACAACTATTACTGCTGCTACTACTACTACTGCTGCTACTACTACTACGTCAGCTACAGTGGCTACTATTGCTACTACTGCTACAACAACTACGACTGCTACTTCTGCTACTAATGCTACTACTATTACTACTATAACTACTACTACTGCTACTACTGTTACACATACTATAGATACTACTACTACTTCTACTACAACAATAACTACTGCTACTAGTTGTACTACTACTACTACTACTATTACTACTACACAACTTTTACAAATGCTACCAATACTACTGCGACTACTGCTACTACTACTTCTTCTCCTATTACTACTACTACTAATAATACTACTCTATCTACTACTACTAGTACTGTTAATACTACTAGTACAAGTAATACTACAACAACTACTACTACTGCGATTATTGTTGCTACTATTGCTGCTATAACTGTTACTACTACCAGTACTACTGTTGCTACTACCACTACTACTACTGCTACTACTACTACTACAACAACTACTACTACTAATACTATTACTACAAGACTACTACTATTGCTACAACTACTATTACTACCACTACTACTACTACTACAACTACTACTGTTGCTGCTACTGCTACTGCTACTACCGCTAATACTACTACTTGTACTGCTACTCTTACTACTACTACTATTACTACTATTACTACTACAAATACTGCTACTACTCCTACTTCTGCTACTAATACTACTACTACAACTAATAGGACTACTATTAATACTACTACTACTACTACTACTACTACTTCAACTACTACTACTGCTATTTCTACTACTACTTCTCCTAGTGCAACTACAGGTACTACTACTACTACTACTACTCCTACTACTGCTACTACTACTACTTCTTCTCCTACTATGACTATTACTACTATAACGACTAATGCTACCGCCACTATTGCTGCTGCTACTACGACACTACTCCTCCTACTACTACTATTGCTACAATTGCTGCAGCTACTACTACTTCTACTCCTATTACTACTGCTAGTGCTGCTACTACTACTAATACTATTATTACAACTTCTACTACAACTAATACTACTTCTGCTTCTACTGCTACTAATAGTACTATTACTGCTATTACAATTGCTACTTTGCTACTATTGCTACTACTAGTGCTACTACTATAACTACCACTAGTGCTGCTACAACTACTTCTCCTACAACAACAACAACTAATCCAACTGCTACTGTAGTAGCCACTGCTGCAACTAGTACTGCTACTGCTCTACTTTTCCTACAACAACAACTACTACAACTACTATTACTGTTTCTAGACTACTACTGCTTCTACTCCTACTACTGCTGCTCTTCTACTGCTTCTAATTTTGCTTCCACTACTACTGCTACTTCTACCACCACTACTTCTACTAATTTCACTGCAACTACTTCTACTCCTTCAGCAACTGCTAAAACTGCAACTGCTACTACTGGTACTACTTATGCTGATTCAACAGCAACTACTACAACTACTATGAAAACTAATTCTGCTACTACTACTACTACTACTACTACTTTAACTACTACTACTACTACTACTACTACTAAAATTACTGCTACTACTGTACAACTACTGGTGCTACTATTCCTAATACTGCAACTACTACAACTACTACTACTGTTACAGCTACTAGTACTACTACTCAACTTCTTCCACAACTTCTTCTACTACTATTACTACAGCTACTTCTACCGCTGCTACTGCTGCTGCTACGGCTACTAGTAATACTATTACTACCACTACTACTACTACTACTACTACAACTACTACTACTATTGCTACTACTACTACTACACTGACTACAACTGCTACTACTACTACTGCGACTACTACTACAACTACTATTACTAGTACTATTCCTACTCACACTACTACTCCTATGACTACTACTCCTACTACTACTGCTACCACTACTCCAATTACTACTGCTGCCCCTACTACTACTACTTCTACTATTACTACTCCTACAACTAAAATTACCACAACAACAACTACTACTATTATTATTGTTACTAGTGCTACTACCACTACAACTACTACTAATACTATTACTACTACTACTATTACTATTGCTAGTACTCGTGCTTCCACTATGACTACTACAACTACTTCTACAAATACTATTGCTACTACTAGTACTACTACTACTACCAGTACTACTACGCCTGCTACAACTATTACTATTAGCACAACGACCACTACTACCACAACTACCACTACTACTATAACTATTACTACTACTGCTGTTGCTACTACAACTACTACTCCGACTATTAATATTAATACTACTACTACTCCTCCTAATACTCCTGCTATTAATACTACTACTACTACTACTAGTACTACTTCTACTACTACAACAACTATTGCTCCTACAGCACTACTACTACTTGTATTACTACTATTTCTGCTACTATTGCTACAACTTCTACTCCTACACCAACTCCTACTAATAGTTCTCCGACTACAACTATTATTACTACTATGACTACTATTACTACTCCTACTTCTACTACTTCTGTAATTTCTTCTACTAATACTGCTGCTACTAGTGATACTGTTGTTGCTGCTACTGTTACTACTACTACTACGATGACTACTACTACTACTACTACTACTACTACTCCTACGACTACTACTACTACTACTATTACTATTACTGCTACTTCTACTACTATTACTATTGCTACCGCTATTACTGCAACTGCTACTATGCCTACTATGACCACTGCCATTGCTACTACTATTGCTTCTCCTCCTCCTCCTCCTCCTACAACTACTACTTTTATTTCTCTTGCTACTACTAGTATTGCTATTGCTACTTCTGCTACTACAGCTACTGCTGCGACTGCTTCTACTATTACTGCTACTACTGGTACTACCACTACTGCTACTATAGCTATGACTGCTACTACTAATACTATTGGTACTACGGCTGCTACTGCTGCTCTTACTACCACTACTATGACCTCTATTACTGCAACTACTGCTACAACTATTACTAGTACTGCTACTACAACACTTACTGCTACTACTACTTCTCCTTCTGCTGCAACAACTTCTACTACGACTACTACTAAAACTACTACTACTACTACTACTACAACCACAACTACTCCTACTATAACTGCTGCTACTTCTGCTAATACTACTACAACTACTACTATTACTACTACTACTATAGTTACTACAGGCACTACTACAACTGAAACTACTACTACTCAAACTACTACTGCTACAGCTGTTACTACTAATACTACTACTACTACTATTGCTGCTGCTGCAACTACTACTGCTACTACTACCTGTGCTACTACTGCTACTACTACAATTATTGTTACTACTACTACAACTACTACGGCCGCTACCACCACCACCACTACTACTACTAGTGCCGCTATTGCTGCTACTGCTACAACCGCTAGTGCTATTACAATTGCTATGACTACTACTACTACAGCTGCAACTACTGCTACGGTTACTCTACTGCTACTACAACTACTACTACTAGTACTACTACTACTAATATTGCAGCAGCTACTACTACTATTAGTACTACTCATACTACTAATAATGTTGCCACAGCTCCTACAACTATTGCTACTGCTACTACAACTAATTTCTCTGCTACTAATACTACTACTACTTCTACAACTGACACTACTAGTACGATAGCTAGAACTACTGCTACAATGGATGCTACTCCTTGTAACACTACTACTGGTACTACTAGTACCACTACTACTTCTACTGCTACTACTATTACTACTTTTACTGCTACTACTATTATTCCTACTGCTGCTCCTACTACTACTACTGTTGCTGCTGCTGCTGCGACTACTACAACTGCTACTACTGCCAGTACTACTACTACTACTGCTATAACTACTACTGCTACTGCTATTACTACAATAATTACTACAGCTACTACTACTGCAACTACTACTTCTGTTACTACTAATACTACTACTACTACTAATGCTACTACCATTTCTAATGCTACTACTACTGCTACAACTATTACTACTTCTTCCCCGACTTCTACTACTTCTACGACCACTTTTGCTATGGCAACAATTGCTTCTACAACAGCTACTACTACTACTGCTACCATGACTACTACTATTGCTACTCCTATTACAACTATGACTACTATAATAATAACTACTGCTACTATGACTACTACTGCTACTACAAATACTACTATTAGTACTACTACTTCTACAGCTGATAGAGCTACAACTACTATTGGTCATACAACAACTACTACTGCTAATAGTAATAGTACTAGTAATAGTAGTAGTTGCAGTAGCTGTAGTAGTAATAGTAGTAGTAGTGGCAGTAGTAGTAGTAGAAGTAGTAGTAGTTGCTGCAGTAATAGAAGTAGTAATAACAGTAGTAGTAGTAGCTGTAGTAGTAGTTGTTGTAGAAGTAAGTAATAACAGTAGTAGTAGTAGCTGTAGTAGTAGTAGTAGTTGTTGTAGAAGTAGTATTAGCAGTAGTACTAGTAGTAGCAACAACAATAGTCGTAGTAGTAGCAATAGCAATGGTAGCTGAAGTAGTAGAAGAAGTAGTTATTGTTATTATAGGGGAAATAGTAGTGGTAGTAGTAGTTGTTGTTGTTATTATTATAGTAGTACTAGTAGCAGCAGTAGTTCTAATAGTAGTGTTATTAGCAGTCATAGTAGTAGTAATAGTAGTAGTAGAAGCATTAGTCACTATATTAGTTGTAATAGTAGTAGTAGCAGTGGCAATAGTAGCAGTAGCTGCAATTGCAGTAGTAGTTGTGTTAGCAGAAGCAGCAGCAGCAGCAGTAGTAGTAGTAGCAGTACTAGTAGAAGCTGTAGCAATGTAGTAGCAGTAGAAGCTGTAGCAGTAGTAGTAGTAGGAGGAGGAGTCATAGTAGTAGTAGTAGTGGTAACAACAACAACAACAACATCTGTAGTAGTAGTAGTAGGAGGAGAACCAGCAGTTGTAATAGTAGTTGTAGTAGTATTACTAGGAGTAGTAGTAATAGTATCAGTAGCCATAGTAGTAGTAGTGGTGGTGGTGGTGGTAGTAGCAGTAGTAGTACTAGTAGTACTATAAGTAGCAGCAGTAGTAGTAGTAGTACCAAAAGTAGTAGCAGTAGCACTAGTCATGGTGAAGCAGCTATAGTAGTTGGAGCAGTAGCTGTTGTAGAAGGAGTAGCAGTAGTAGTAGCAATTGTAGAAGTAGAAAGAGTAGTATAATAGTAGTAGTAGCAGCAGCAGTAGTAGTAGTAGAAGAAGTAGCAATAGTAGTAGTAGCAGCAGCAATAGCAGTAGTAGTAGTAGTAGTCGCAATAGTGGTAGCAGCAGCAGTAGTAGTAGTAGTAGTAGTAGTAGTAGTACTAGTACTAGTACTAGTACTAGTAGCAGCAGTAGCAGTAGTAGTCACAGTTGTAGTAGTAGTAGTAGTAGTTGCAATAGTAGTAGTAGGAGGAGAAGTAGAAGGAGTAGCATTATTAGTAGTAGTAGCTGCAATTGCAACAACAGCAGTTGTAGTAGTAGCAGCCTCAGTTGTAGTGGTAGTTGTAGTCTCAATAGCAGTAGCAGTAATAGCCGTATTAGTAGGAGTAGCAGCAAGAGCTGCAGCAGTAGTAACTGTAGTAGCAAAAATAGTAGCAATAGTAGTAGTAGTAGTAGTTATTATAGTAGCAGTAGCAGCAGCGGTGGCTATAGTTTTTGGAGTAGAAGTAGTAGTATTAGTAGTTGTAACAGTAGTAGTGGTAGTAGTAGCCACAGTAGTAGTAGTAGTAGTAGTAGAAGTAATTGTAGTCAAAGTAGCAGTAGTAGTCGTGGCAGCAGTAATAGCAATATTAGTTGTAGAAATAGGAGTAGTTGTAGCAATAGCAGTAGCAGCAGTTATAGTCGTATTAGGAGTAGTAGCTATAGTAGCAGCTGCTCTAGTGGTAGTAGTAGTAGAAGAAGAAGAAGTAATAATAGTAGTAATTGTAGTAGTAGTAGTAGTAGAAGTAGTAATAGTAATAGTAGTCGTTGTAGCAATAGTAGTGGTAATAGGAGTAGTAGTGGCAGTGTTAGTAGGAGAAGGAGAAGTAGTAATAACAGCATAAGTAATTGTAGTAGTAGTAGTAGTAGTAGTAGTACTAGTAGTAGTAGTAGAAGTAGTAGGAGTTGGCGGAGCAGTAGTAGTAGTACTAGCAGTAGTAGCAGTAGTAGTAGCAGGAGTTGTAGCAAAGGTAGTCATAGTCGTAGTAGTAGTAGTCATAGTGGTAGTAGTAATTATATTAGTACCTATAGTAGTAGTATTAGTAATAGTAGTATTGTAGTAGTAGTTTTAGTTGTAGTAGCAATAGTAGTATTAGTAGTAGTTGTTGTTGTAGTTGTAGTAGTAGTAGAAGTAATAGGAGTAGTAGGAAAAGTTGTAGAAGTAGCAGCGGTAGCAATTGTAGTGGTTGTAACAGTAGTAGTAGCAGTAGTATTAGTAGTAGTAGTAGTCGCAGTAGTAGTCAAGTTGTAGTAATAGCAATACTATTAGCAAGTGTAGTAGCAGTAGCACCGGTAGTAGCAGTAGTAGCTGTAGCAATTGCAGTAGTAGCAGCAGCAGCAGCAGCAGCAACAGTAGTAGTAGTAATAGTAGTTGTAGTTGAAGCAGTAATAGTAGCAGCAATAGTAAGAGAAGTAGCAGTAGTAGTAGTAGCAGCAACAGTAGTTGTAGTTGCAGTAACAACAATAATAGTAGGAGGAGATTAGGTAGTAGTAGTTGTTGTTGTTGTTGTAAGAGTACTAGCAGCAGTAGTAGTATCTATAGTAGTATCACTAGTGCTAGCAATTGTAGAAATAGTAGAATTTGTAGTAGCAGTGGTAGTAGCAGTAGCAGTAGTAATAGCAGTAGCAGTAGTAATAGCAGTAGGAGTAGTTGCAGTAGTAGCGTTACTAGCGATTGTATAAGTAAAAGTGGTGGCAGTAGCAGTAGTAGCAATCGTTCCAGTAGTAGTAGTAGCAATAGTAGTAGTGGCAGTGGTTCTAGTAGCATTAGTACTAGCTGTAGTAGTAGTAGTAGCAGCAGCAGCAGAATTACTACTACTACTCCAACTCCTACTTGGGCTACTACTACTATTCCTACACCTACCACTACTACCACTTCTCCTACTCCTACTGCTTCTACTATCACTTCAGCTACTACTATTATTACTATTTCTACACCTATTCCTACTCTTGCTACTACTACTACAACTCCTGCTCCTACTACAGCTACTCCTAATCCTGCTGTTATTGCAGTTGCTACTGCTACTTCTACTACTACTGCTGCTACTTCTACTACTACTCGTACAATGACTACTACTACTACTACTACTATTGGTCTTACTGCTACTGCTGCAGCTGCTGCTGCTACTGCTACTATTACTTTTACTACAACTACAACTAGTATAGCTACTAATACAACTGCTACACCTACTACAATTACAACAACTACTACAACATATTCTACTCCTACAAAAACCACCACTACTACTACTACTACTACTTCCACAAATTCAACTACAACCCATACTACATCACCTGCTACTACTACTACTGCAACTATTACAATTACCTCCACTGCTACTGCTTCTATTCCTACTACTACTGCTATTGCAACTACTGCTACTACTACTACTGTTACTACAACTACTACTCCTCCTCCTACTACTACTGCTACAACTACTGCTACACCTACGAAAACTACAATTACTACCACTATTGCTGCTCCAACTATTAGTACTTCTACTACTATAACTGTTATGCCTACCGCAACTACTACTATCAAAACAATAATAAATACTACTACTACTCCTGCTACTATTGTAGTGACTACTACTACTACTCCTCCTACTAGGAGTACTACAGCAACTACTAATACTACTATTATTGCTACTGCTACTCTAACTACTACTAGTACTATTACTACTAATGCTTTTTCAACTATTGCTACTGCTACTGCTACCTCTCTACTATTACTACAACTACTTTTACTACAACGACTACAACTGCTACTACTACAACTATTACTACTATTAGTATTGCGACTACTATTGCTACTACTCCTACTCCTACTACTTCTACAACTACAACAATTGCTAGAACTACCACGACTACTTCTTCTAGTACTACTACTACTAGTTCAACTACTACCATTAATACTAATACTACAACTACTACTACTGCCATAACTGCAAATACTATTTCTACTACTACCTCCAATACTACTACTATTGCTACTGCTACTACACTGCTTCCAAAACAACTACTACTGATACTACCACTACTCCTACAACTATTACTATTACTACAAATAATACTACTGATACTACAACTACTCCTACAACTATTACTATTACTACAAATAATACTACTACTGCAACTACTGCTGCTACTACTACTACTCCTATCGCTACAACTGCTACAACTACAGGTACAACAACTTTTACCACTACTACAACAACAACAATAACTACTACTACGACTACTACTACAACAACTACTACTACTACTTCTTCTTCTACTACTGCCAGTACTACTACTACAGCTGCTACTACTACTGCTACTACTACTACTACTGCTACTCCTACTTCCAATGCTACTACTGTTGCTGCTGCTACTCCTGCTTCCACTACTACTAGAACACTTACTACTACTACTGTGACTACTACTACAACAACTATTACTTCTACTACAATAACAACTACAACTACTATTACTACTACTACTCCACCTACTATTACAACCACTACTGCTACTACTACTACTTCTGCTTCTAGTACTACTACTACTACTACTACTGGAACTACTACTAGTACTACTACAAATACTACTACTACTACTACAACTACTACTGGAACTACTGCTAGTACTGCTACAAATACTACTACTGGAACTACTGCTAGTACTACTACAAATACTACTACTACTACTACAACTACTACTACACCAACAACTATTCTAGCTACTACTACTACTGCTACTATTCCAACTACTACTCCTGCTGCTGCTACTAACACTACTACTCCCATTACTACTACTATTACTACTACTACTACTACCGCTACTACTACAACTATTAAAACTTCTCCTACTACTACAACTAGTACTCCTGCTACTACTACTATTACTAGCGTTGGGACAACTACTACTTCAACTAATACAACAACTCCTTCTGCTACCACTTCTACTACTATTACTACTGCTACCACTACTACTCCTTCTGCTACTACTACTATAGCTACGACTTCCACTACTGCTCCAACTACACCAACAAGTATTGCTACTACAGTTACTAGTACCACTACTACAATTGCTGCTGCTGCTACAACAACAACAACAACTACTGCCACTACTCCTCCTCCTACTACCACAACTACTACTACTGCTACTACTACTACTACTACTGCAACAACTACAACAACTACTACTGCTGCTGCTGCTATTGCAACTACTACCTCTACTACTACTGCTGCTGCTAGTATTACTACACTTGTACTACAACAACAACAACGACAACTACTACTATTACTCCTACAACTACTACTATTACTACAAATAATAGTACTACTACAAATAGTACAACTATTAAAATTTCTCTTATTACAACAACAACAACTACTACTACTATTGCTACTAGTACTTCTGCAACTACTGCTACAATTACTGCAACAACTACTTCTACTACTACTATTGGTACTACTTGTACAATAACAATTACTGCTACTACCACAACAACAACTACTTCTCCTACTGTTATAACAACAACTATTGCAACTACTACTACTCCTACTACACATCTATTACTACTGCTACTACAAGTACTACTGCTACTACTACTACTACTACTACTACTACTATTACTACTACTACTACTGTTATTACTACCACCACCACTACTACCGCTACTACTGCTTTTACTGAAACTACTACTTCTACTACTACCTCTAATAGTTCTAGTACTAGTACTACTACTACTACTACTACTACTACTACTATAACTGCTACTACTAATTCTACTATTACTCCAACAACTACTACAATTGCTACAAACAATACTATGACTGCTACAACAGGAACTACAACTACTACTACTGCTACTACTACTACTACTACTCCTACTATGACTACTACTCCTACTATGACTACTACTACTTCTGCTACAACAACTACTTCTTCCACCACCACCACCACCACTACTACTATTACTACTCCTATTGCTACTGGTACTACAACTACTACATGTACTACTACTTCTACTACTACTACTACTACTACTACTATTACTACTACTACAACAACTATTACTGCTACTGTTGTTACTCCTCCAACTACTTCTACTACTACAACCAGCACTACTGCTGCTGCTGCTGCTACTATTGCTACTACTACTACTACTGCTACTCCTACTCCTACTGGTACTACTACTGCTGCTACTGCTACTACTTCCACTACTACTAGAACACTTACTACTACTACCGTGACTACTACTACAACAACTACTACTTATACTACAACAACAACTACTACTAGTATTACTACTACCACTCCACCTAATATTACAACCACTGTTGCTACTACTACTACTTCTCCTTCTACTACTACTACTACTCCTACTACTACTCAAACTACTGCTAGTACTACTGCAACAACTACTACTACACCAACAGCTATTACAGCTACTACTACACCAACAGCTATTCCAACTACTACTACAACTACTGCTACTACTAATACTACTACTCCCATTACTACTACTACTACTATTACTTCTACTACCGCTACTACTACAACTATTAAAACTTCTCCTCCTACTACTACTAGTGCTCCTGCTACTACTACTATTACTAGTATTGGGACAACTGCTACTTCATCTAATACAACAACTACTACTACTACCACTTCTGCTACTACTACTGCTACAACTACCACTACTCCTACTGCTACCACTACTACTCCAGCTGCTGCTACTACTATAGCTTTGACTACTATTATTGCTCCAACTACAACAACATATAATGCTTCTATTGCTACAAGTACCACTACTACAACTGCTACTGTTGTTGCTATAACAATAATAACAACTACTGCCACTACTCCTCCTCCTACTACCACAACTACTACTGCTGCTGCTGCAACAACTACAACAACTGCTGCTGTTGCTGCTACTACTACAACTACTACTTCTACTACTACCTCTACTACTACTACTACTGCTACTATTACTACACTTGTACCACAACAACAACAACAACTACTACTACTACTACTCCTACAACTACTACTATTACTATAAATAATACTGCAGCTGCAAACAGTACAACTATTAAAACTTTTCCTACTACAACTACTACTACTATTGCTACTACTACTTCTTCAACTACTGCTACAATTACTACAACAACTACTTCTACTACTACTACAACTACTTCTGGTATCACTTGTACAACAATAATTACTGCTACTAGTACAACAACTACTACTCTGCTACAGTTACGACAATAAATATTTCAACTACTACTCCTCCTACTGCACATCTATTACTATTGCTACTACAAGTACTGCTGCTGCTGCTACTACTACTACTACTACTACTACT
The DNA here is from genome assembly GCA_005019695.1 of Trichopus zeylanicus subsp. travancoricus. Classification (NCBI taxonomy): domain Eukaryota; kingdom Viridiplantae; phylum Streptophyta; class Magnoliopsida; order Dioscoreales; family Dioscoreaceae; genus Trichopus; species Trichopus zeylanicus. The sequence continues at coordinate 21,959 of RXID01021411.1, read as the reverse complement.
ACTACTACTACTACTACTACTACTACTACTACTACGACAACTACAACTACTACTATTGCTGCTACTGTTACTACTACAACCACCACAACTACTACTACTGCTGCTTTAACTAAAACTACTACTTCTTCTACTACCTCTACTACTACTACTACTACTACTGTTACTACACTGCTAATAATTCTACCACTACTCCTACAACTACTACAATTACTAAAAAAAATACTATGACTGCTACAACAGGAACTACAACTACTACTCTTACTGCTGCTACTACTACTACTACTCCAACTACGACTACTACAACTTCTGCTACAGCAACAACTTCTTCCACCACCACCACTACTACTGCTGCTGCTTCTACTACTACGACTCCTACTGCTACTGGTACTACAACTACTACATGTGCTACATGTACTACTACTACTACTACTACAACAACAACAACAACTACTCCTACTGGAACTACTGCTGCTACTACTACTAAAGCTGTTGCACTACTGCTACTCCTACTACTACTCCTATTAGAACAGCAACAACTACTACTCCAACTTCTACTAGTACTACTACAACTACTCCTGTTTCTGCTCCAACTGCTATTACTACTGCTACTACTAGTAGACTGCTACTACTACTATTACTACTACTATGACTACTACTACTACTCATGCTACTACTACTACAACGGCAAGTGCTACTACTACTACTTCAACTAATACTACTACTACTACTGCGACTACTTCTAGTACTACTACTGCTACTACTACTCCGACTGCTACTACTACTAAAAATACAACTACTACTACAACTACTACTACTACAATGGCTATTATAGCTTCTACTACTACTACTCCTACTCCTATTACTGTTGCTACTTTTCTTACTGCTACTACTACTACTACAACTACTACTATTACTACCATTGATGCTACAACAACAACGATAACCACTACTACCTCAATGACTACTACTGCAGCTACTACTACGACTACTACTTCTGCTACTACTACTGCTACAACTACTACTTCTGCAACTAATACTTCTACTGCTACCTCTACTACTACTAATATTGCTATTGTTACTTCACTACTACTACAACTACTACTACTAATACCACTACTACTCCTAGAAGTACCACTATTACTACAAATAATTCTACTACTGCTACTACTACAGCTGCTAAAACTTCTTCGACTACTTCCACTACTACTCTTACTGCTACTACAACTACTACTATTCCCACTACTAATACTTGAACTATTACTACTACTCGTACGGGTACTGCTTCCACTACTACCACTGCTGCTATTGTAACTGCTACTACTCCAACTCCAACTCCAACTCCAACTCCAACTCCTCCTCCTACTGCTGCTACTACTACTACTATTATTATTATTATTACTACTACTACTACTGATGCTACTGCTACTACAAGTAGTGCTTCAACTACTTTCTCTACTACTACTACTACTACTTCTACTGTTATAGCATTACTAATACTCCGACTACTTCTGCAACTACTACTCCTACACCAACTCCTACACCTACTACTACAACAACAACTACTACTTCTATTATAACCACTACTACTACTATTGCTACTAACACTACAACAACTACTGCTACTACTACTACTATTACTGCTATTGCAATGACTACTACTACTACTACTACTACTACTAGAACTACTACTAGAACTACTACTATTATTACTACTAGTACTACTGCTACTACTACTACTACTACTAGTAAAACTACTACTCTTACTAATACTCATACTACTACTACTAGAACTACTACTATTATTACTACTAGTACTACTAGTAAAACTACTACTCTTACTAATACTCATACTACTACCACTAGTACTACTACTGCTACTACTACTACTATTAGGACTACTATTACTACTACATCTAGTATTACTACTGCTACTGCTACTACTACTACAACTATTTCATCTACTACTACTACTACTACATCTACTACTACTACAACTATTACCAGTACTACGGCTACAACTACTACTACAACTACAACTATTACTCCAACTACTACTAGTACTCCTACTACCGCGACTACCACTACTACTAATATTACTGCTACAATTATTATTACTACTACTACTCTTACTGCTATTACTACAACAACAACTACTACTACTATTATGCCTACGGCTACTACTACCCCTACTACTACTACTTCTACTCCTACAACCACTAGTAGTATTCCTACTGCTACTCCTACTCCAACACCTGCTCGTATTACTACAACTACAACTATTGTTTCTACTATTACTACTACTACTACTACTACTACTACTCCTACAACTACTACTCCTCTTACTATTACTACGACTACTGCTGCTGCTACTACTCCTACTGCTACTCCTACTCCTACACTTACTCCTATTACTACTGTTGTTGCTGCTACTACTACTACTATTACTACAACTACTTCTACTATTGATGCTGCTACTGCTATTACTAGAACTACTACTACTTCTACTACTACTACTAGTAGTAGTGCCACTATAGCAGCTACTACAATAACAACTACTAGTACCACTACTATTACTACTACTACTACTACTACTACTACTACTACTACTACTACTACTACTACTACTGCTACTGCTACTACTACTACTGCTGCTGCTCATGCTACTACTACTATTGCTATTACTACCACGGCTGCTACTGCTGCTATTGTTACTACTACAACTACTGCTGCTGCTACAACAACGGTGATTATAGTTGTTACTACTACACTACGGTGATTATAGTTGTTGCGGCAACCACTACAACAACAACTATCATTGATGCTACTATTGCTACTACTACTACTACTACTACTGCTACGACTACCACTACTAATGCAGCTGCTACTACTAATACTACTACTACAACAACAACGAAAACTTCTCCTACTACTAATACTACTGTTACTACTACTGCTACTCCAACTAGTACTATAACTGTTGCTACTACTACTGCAATTACTAGTATTACTGCGACGACTACTACTAGTGCAACTACTACCACTACTATTACTTCTACTACTATTACTACTATTGCAAATACTACTACCACTACTTTGACTGCCACAACTGCGACTGCTGCTACTACAAGTACTGCTACAAATACTACTATCACTATTACTACTACTGTGGCTACAACTACTACTGCCACAACTATTACTTCCACTGCTACTTTTACTACTGCTATTGCAATAGCTACTACTACTACTGCTACACCAACTAATAATACTACTATTGCTACCACTACTACTTCAATGGTAGCTACTGCTACTATTGCTACCACTACTTTGACTGCAACAACTGCTACTACTGCTACTATAATTACTACTACAACTACTACTAAATCTACTACTACCGCTACTACTGCTACTGTTGCTACAACAAATACTACTACTGCTACAACTAAGATAATTAGTGTTGTTGCTACTACTACTACTACTACTGCTTTTACGACTACGACTACCATACTACTACTATTACAACTACTTCTACTATTAGTGCTACTAATAAAATAACAAATACTAATGCCACTACTACTACTACTACTACTACCTCTCCTACAACAACAATAACTACCACAACTACAACTTCTCCTACAACAACAACAACAACAACTGCTACTGCTACTAATGCTACAACTACTGCAAATGCTACTACTACTACTGTAGCTGCTGTAGCTGCTACCACTACTACTACTACTACTACGGCTACGACAACTACTACCACTATACCACTTCTCCTACTACAATTACTACTACCACAACTACTACGACTACAACTACTGCTACTCCAACTAATACTACTACTGCTACTACTAGCATTACTACTACGGCTTCTACTACTACTACTATTACTTCGAATGATACTACTACTACTGCTACAATAATTACTACTATTACTACTATTACTACTACTACTACTACTACTACTACTACTACTACCCCTACTACTACTACTACTACTACTACTACTACTACTACTACTACTACTACTACTACTACTACTACTACGGCTACTACTGCTGCTACCACTATTACAGCTTCCTCTACTACTTTTACTATTGCTACTACCACTACTACTACTACTACTCTGACTCCAACTAATATTACCGCTGCTACTACTACTACTGTTGCTACGAGTATTACTACTACTACTTCTACTACTACAATACAACAACAACTACTACTTCTACTATAATTACTTCTTCTACTGCTACTACCAGTACCACTACTAATTCCACTTCTTCCACTACTATTACTGCTACTACTGCTACTATTGGCACTAATACTATTACTACTTTTACTGCTTCTACTACTACTATAGCTACTTCTACTACTACAACAAAAACAAAAACTACTACTACTACTATAACTTGTACTATTTTTACTACTACTTCTATTACTGCTACTACTACTACTACTCATACTGCTACTACAGCTACTACAACTACTGCTTGCACCACAACTACTCTTGTTGCTACAACAACAGCAATAATAACTACTACTACTACTGCACCCACAGCCACTACTGCTACCACTAATTTGACCGCCACTAAATTACTACCACTATCACTAGTCCAACGGCTACTACTACTGCTACAAAAATTGCTTCTACAACTACTACTACGACTACAACTACTATTGCTGCTACTACCACTACTACTACAAATATTACCACAAGAACTTCTACTGCTTATGCTACTACTACTACTTTTGCTACTACTAGTACTACTGTCACCACCTCTGCTACTACTACAATTCCTACTCCTACTAATACTACTATTCTTACTACTGCCACTACAACTACTAGTATTGCTACTATGACTATTAATACCACTGCTATAATAACAACAACTACTACTTCTTCTGCTACAACTATTGTTGCTACTACTACTGCTCCGGCTGCTACTACTGCTGCTCCGGCTGCTGCCGCCGCTGCTGCTACTACTACTGCCACTACTACAACTACTAATTTTGCTACTAATGCTACTACAATTAATATTATAACTATAACTATTGCTACTGCTGCTACAACTACTGCCACTACTTCAACTACTGCATAACTATTGCTACTCGGCCCCTAATGCTACTATTACTACTTCTACTACAACTACTGCTACTACTACTACTACTATTACTACAACACTAAAACTTCTACAACTGCTACCAATACTACTGCTATTATTGCTACTACTACTTCTCCTACTGCTACTACTACCACTAATACTACTGTTACTACTACTGGCACTGCTAATACTACTAGTACTACTATAACTACTACGACTACTACGACAATTGTTGCTACTACGGTTGCTACAACTGTTACTACTACAACTACAACTGTTGCTACTACTACAATTGCTGCTGCTACTACTAGTACTACTGCAATTACTACTACTACTACGACAACTACTACTATTATTACTACTACTACTATAAATACTACTACTACTACTACTCCTCCTCCTCCTCCTCCTACTACTACTACTACTGCTACTACAGTTGCTTATACTACTACTAGTACTAGTACTACTATTATTATTACTACTACTAATACTACTCCACTCCTACTTCTGCTACTAATACTACTACTACAACTAATACTACTACTATTAGTACTACTACTACAACTGCTACTGCTAAAATGCGACTGCTACTACTACTTCTCCTACTACAACTACAGGTACTACTACTACTATTATAACTACTACTATTGCTGCCACTACTACTCCTACAACAGCAACAACTAATTCCACAACTACTTCAACAAATATAGCTACCTTTGCTACTACTTCAACTACTACAACTATTGCAGTTGCCACTGCTACAACTAGTACTGCTACTGCTCTACTTCTCCAACAACTACTACAATTGCTGCTACTACTATTGCCACTAGACTATTGTTGCTTCTACTACTACTATGACTATTGTTGTTGCTACTGCTAGTTCTGCTACTATTACTACAATTATTACTACGACTACTACTTCTACTACTTTTGCAATTGCTAGTACTGCAACTACTACTACTGTCACTACTAATGCGGATTCAACAGCAGATACTACAACTGCAATGACTACTAATACTGCTACTTCCACTACTGCTATTACAACTTCAACTATAACTTCTTCTACTACTACTGCTGTTGCTGCTACAACTAATACTACTATTACTACCGCTACTGCTACTACTACTGCTGCTACTACAACTATCATTGCTACTTTTGCTTCAACTGCTACAACGATTACTGCTACTACATCTATCATTGCGACTTCTACTTCTACTACTACTAATACTACTATAATGACAACTACTGCTACTACTGTTAATACTACTACTACTACTACTGGTACTACTACTACTGCCAATACTACGACTACTACATCAGCTATTGTTGCTATTGCTACAACTGTTGCAATAGCTACTGTTGCTATTGCTACTGCTGCTACTACTACAACAACAACTACTACAACTGCTGCTGCTGCTACTACTATTGCTACTACAACTACAACTACTACCACTACAACTACTAGTGCTATTGCAGCTACTACTACTACTATTACTACTTTTACTCCTAAAACTTCTGCTACTACTACAACTATAGCTACTATTACTACTGCTACTACTACTATTAATAGTACCACTACTACTGCTACTTCTGCTACAACTACTACTGCTACCATTACAGCTACTTTTGCTAATACTACCACTCCTACTACTACTGCTGCTGCTACTACTACTACTAACTACAACTACTACTGCCACTGCTGCAACTACTGCCACAACTACCACTATTGCTACTACTGTACAACATCTACTGGTACCACCACGACTACTACTACCACTACTACTACTAGCACTACTATTACCACTGCTACTACTACTACTACTACTACTACTACTACTACAGCTGCTACTATTACTGCTGCTGTTGTAGCTACCACTCCTGCAATTACTACTATGATTTCTACTATCACTACTGCTACTACTACTGCAACAACTACTATTGTTGTTGTTGCTACTACTACTACTGCGAGTAGTAGAACTTCTACTTCTAATACTACTACTTCTACTACTGCAAGTAGTAGAACTTCTACTTCTATTACTATTACTACTTCTGCTACTACTACTGCTGCTACTACAACTACTACTGCTACTACTCCTTCAACTGCTACTAATACTACAACTTCGAGTGATACTACTACTACAACTTACTACTACTACTACTCTTACTACTTCGACTACTCTCCCTACAACGACTTCTGCTATTAATACAACTGCTGCTGCTACTACTGCTGTTACTACTATTGCTACGATGACTATAACTCCTACCACTACAATTGTTGAAATAACTACTACTTCTACAACTATTACTTCAACTACTACTAGTATTGCACTACAACTACTACTACTAGTACTACACTACTACTACTACTACTATGACTACACCTATTCTGACTACTACAGCTACTCCTACTACTACTACTACTATTATTACTACTACTTGTATTACTATTTCTACTACAACTTCTACTAATACAACTACTACTACTCCTGCCACCACTACTACCAATATTGCTACTACTACTACTACTACAACTACTACAACAACAACAACTACTACTACTACTCCTATGACTACTGCTACTGCAACAACTAGTACTACAACGACTACCACTACTACTATTACTACTACTATTGCTACTACTACTACAACACTTACTAGAACTACTACTACAACTATAGCTACTACTATGACAACTACTATTACTACTATAATTGCTACTGACACAACTACTCCTACTCCTACTACTACTCCTACTACTGCTACCCCTACTCCAACTACTACTGTCGCCCCTTCTACTACTACTACTACTCCTACAGCTAAAATTATTACTACTTCTACTATGACTACTACTGCAGCTGCTACCACAACTACTACTGCTACTACCACTACTTTTAATGCTATTACTGCGACAACTACTACAAATACTATTACTACTCCTACAACTACAACTATTTGTACTACTCATACTTCTACTACGACTACTACTACTACTTCTACAACTACTGTTGCTACTACTACTCCTACTACTACTAATACTACTACACCTGCTACTACTACTACTACAAGCACAATGGCTACTACCACTACTACTACTACTAGTACTACTACTACTATCACTACTATTACTAATACTACTACTATTACCAGTACTACTACTAATACTGCTACTACTACTACTCGAGCTATTAATACTACTACTACTTCTACTAATAGTACTCCTAATACTTCTACTACCACTACTACTACTACTGCAACAACAACATCTACTACTCCTATTACTACTACTTGCACTCCTGTTTCTGCTATTACTACTACAAGGTCAACTCCTACACCTGCTCCAACTAATAATACTCTAATTGGAACTACTACTACTACTACTACTCCTCCTACTGCAATTTCTGCTACAAATACTGTTGCTACTAGTACTACTGCTACAATTACTACTACTACTATGCCAGTGTTACTACTACTGCTGCTGCTGCTACTACTACTACTGCTGCTACTACTGCTGCTGCTGGAACTACTACTACTACTACTACTTCAACAACAATAACTACTACTACTACTACTACTTCTACTACTACAATTTCTGCTACTAATATTGTCGCTACTACTACTGCTGCTACTATTACTACTACTGTTACTACGAGCAGCGCTACTACTCCTACTACTATTACTACTGCCAGTGCTACTCCTCCTACTGCTACAACAACAATAACTACTAGTAATACAACTACTACTCCTACTATAGCTACTACAACTACCACTCATGCTACTATTACTACTAATGCTACTAATACTATACCTACTACTATTGCTACTCGTAATGCAGCTACTGTTGCTACTACTCTACAACTACTATTGCTGCTGCTGGTGCCACTACTACCATTACTTCTGCTACTGCTGCTACTACTACTACTTCTATTGATTCTACAACTATTGCCACTACTACTATTATTACTACTCCTACTGCTACTACTACTACTACTACTACTACTACTAATACTACTACTACTACGATAACTATGACTACTACGACCGCTACAACTACTACTACTACTTCTCCATTACTTCTACTACTACTATTTCTCCTACTTCTACTACTACCACAACTACTACTGCTACTACTACTACTGCGACTACTGCTATTGCTACTGTTGCAACTACTACTACTACAACTACTGCTACTACTACTACAACTACCACTACTTCTACTATACTTGCTACTTCTACAACAACAACTACTGCTACTACTAGTATTGTTACTATAACTACAACTACAGCTACTACTACTACTTTTACTACTACAACTACAACTATTACTACTCCAGCTACTTATACGGTTACTACTGCTGTTGCTACTGCTGTTGCTACTACTGCTGCTACTACTACTACTACAACCATCAATACTCCTACTATAATTACTACGTCTGCTACAACTCCTGCTACTACTAGTAGTGCTACTATAACTACAACTACAACAATTACTACTACTATTACTACACCAACTACAAGTATTACTACTATAGCTACTTCTACTATCACTACTGCTATTGCTACTGCTGCAACTACTGCTACTACTGCTACTGCTACTTCTGCTACTACCATTGCTACTACCACCACAACTACTACTTCTGCTACTATTGCTTCTACTACTGCTTCTACAACTTCACCTACTACTACTACTACAACTACTACTACAAGTGCTCTTGCTATAACTACAATTACAACTACTACTATTACTGCTACTACTGCTACTATTGTTACTTTTACTACTACTACTATTGCTGCCTCTACTGCTACTACTGCTACTTCTACTACTACTACTACTACTACAACAACAACAACTACTACTACAGTTACTACTACTACTACTACAACTTGTACTATTATTACTACTACTTCTATTGCTGCTACTACTACTGCTACTACTAGTACTACTACTATAGCTACTATTACTACTGCTAGCACCACCACTACTACTAATACTACAACTCTTACTATGACAATTGCTACTGCTACTACTCTATTTCTCATACAACAACTACTACTGCTATTATTATGACTATTAATACATCTACTACTGCTACTACTAATACTACCACTACTGCTTCTGCCACTACTAGTACTACAATGATTACTACTACTAGTATAATTAATACTACTACTATTATTTCAACTATTCCTATTACTACTACTACTACTACTACTACTACTATTGCTACTATTACCACTGCTGCTGCTACTATTAATACTTCTACTTCTACTAGTACTACTACTGTTGCTGCAACCACTAATGCTTCTAGTGCTACAGCTACTATTACTAATACTGCACCTATTATTGCCACTGCTACTGCTATGACTGCTATCACGGCTACGAGTGCTACTACAACTTCTACTACTAGTACAACTACTACAGCTACAACAGCTACTATGACTGCTACTACTACTACTATTACTATTGCTACAACTACAACAACAACTACTACTACTACGGCTACTACTACTACAACTGCTAATACTACTACAACTATTACTACTACTACTAGTATTAATACTACGGCTACTTCTACTACTACTACTACTCCTCCTCCTACTATTACTACTACAACAACAACTATTACCACTATTATTACTGATGCTGCTACTACTACTGCAACTGCTACTATTATTGCTACTACTACTGCTATAACTACTACTAGTACTTCTGCTACTACTTCTACTGCAACTACTTCTGCTACTCCTACTACTGCTACTTCTACTACTACAACCACTACAACTACTAACTACTACTACAACTGCTGTTGCTACTAGTACTGGTTCTACTACTACTACTACTACTACTATTGCTACTGCTACTGCTACTACTATTACTACTAATACTGCTACTACTACCACTACTATTGCTACTATTGCAATAGCTACTGATACTACTACCACAACTGCTATTACTACTACTTCTAATACTACTACTACTACTTCTACAGCTGTAGCAACTACCACTACTACTATAATTACTACTACTAGCATAGCTACTTCTACTACTACTGCTACTACTACTACTAGTACTACAACTGCTACTGTTGCCGATACAACAAGTACTACTACTACTGCTTCAACTACTACTACTGCTGTTGCTCCTACTATAACTTGTAATACTAGTACTAGTACTACTACTACTACTACTGTTACTGTAATGGCTCCTACTACCACTTCTACTACTACTGCAACTGCTACAACAATAACAACAACAACAACTACTACTACTACTACTATTACTATTCCTACTAATGCTACTAATAGTACAACTTCTACAACTACTTCTACTGCAACTACTACTACTACTACTATCACTTTTCCTACAACTATAGCAACTACAACAACTACTACTTCTCCCACAACTACTGCTACTGCTACTGGTACTAATGCTACAACTACTGCTCCTGCTTGTATTACAACAACTACTACTACTCTAGCTGCAGCTGCTACTACTGCTACTGCTACTACTGCTACTACTACTACTACCACAAGTACTACTATTGTTACTTTTCCTACTACTACAACAACTACTACTATTGTTATTACAACTCTAACTACTTCTCATACTACTACAAGTACTGTTGCTACTACTACTACTACTCCTACGACTACTTCTACTGCTACTACTACTTTTATTACTACTGCTACTATGACTATCAATGCTAATCGTTCTACTACTATTGCTACTACTACTACTTCTACTACTACTTCTGTTACTACTACTAGTACTACTACTACTACTACTAGTACTACTACTACTACTACTGCTACTACTACTACTACTACTACTACTACTACTACTACTATAGCTAATGCTTCTACTATTATTGCTACTACTACTACTACTACTGCTACTGCTACTGCTACTACTACTGCTACTACTTCTACTACTACTACTACTACTACTACTACTACTACTACTACTACTATTACTACTACTGCTGCTGCTGCTTCTACTACTACTGCCACTACACGTACTCCTCCTACAACTACTACAACTGCTACTGTTACTACTACCATAACTATTGTGACTACTAGTAGTACCACAATGACTGCTACTACTACAACTACTTCTGGTACTATTACCACTACCAAAATAACTACTATTGCTACTACTGCTACTACTGCTAGTACTACTACTGCTGCTGCTACTACTGCTACTCTAAGTACTTCTCTTGCTACTACAACTATTGCTACTTCTACTACTACTACTACTATGACTTATCCTACAACTACTACTACCACTACACTACTTTTATTACCACTACTACTACTACTGCTACTGCTACTCCTATTGCTGCTACTACTATTACTATTACTACTAGTAGTAGTAGCAGCAGCAGTAGTTGTAGTAGTAGTAGTTGCGCTGTAGTTGATGTAGTAGTAGTAGGAGAGTAGCGGTAATAGTAGGAGTTGTAGTTATAATAGTAGTTGAAGTGGTAATATTTGCTTGAGTAGTAGAAGTAGTAGTAGTAGTAGTTCTAGGGGTAGCAGTAGTAGCAGTTGTACTAGTAGTAGAAGTGGTAGTTGTAGCAGTAGTAGAAGTTGCAGTTGTACTAGTAGCAGAGGTAGTAGTAGTATCAATAGTAGTAGTAGTATTTGAAGTAGTAGTATTTGCAATGGCATTAATAGAAGTACTAGTGGTAGTAGTCATAGCAGTAGCTGTATGAGTAGTAGTAGTATTTGCAGTAGTAGAAGTAGTAGTAGTAACAAAGAAGTAGGTGAAGTCGTAGTAGTAGTTGTAGTAGTAGTAGTAGTACTACTAGTGGCAGTAGTAGTAATATTAGTATTTGTAGTTGCAGTAGTAATAATAGTAGTATTAGTAGTAGTTGTTGTAGTAGTAGTAATTATTGTTGTAGTAGTAGCAGTAGTAGTAGTATTTACAATAGTAGTAGTAAAATTCATATTAATAGTCGTAATGGTGGTAGTAGTAGTAGTAGTAGGAGTAATACTATTGATAGTAGTAGCAGCTACAGTAGTAGTTGTCATACTATTAGTAGTAGTAATAGTAGTAGTAGTAGTAGGTGTGGAAGTCGTAGTAGGAGTTAGAGTAGGAATAGTTGTAGTAGTAGAAGTAGTAGTAGGAGTAGTAGTAGTAGGAGTAGTATTAGTTGGAGTAGTTGTAGTAGTAGCAGTAGTAGGATTAGTAGTAGCCCTAGGAGTTGGAGTAGGAATGGTAGTAGTAGTAGTAGTAGTAGTAGTAGAAGTACTAGTACTAGTACTACTAGAAACTACAGTAGAAGCAGCTGTAGTAGTAGTTGCATATTAGTGGCACTACTAGTACAAGTGGTAGTTGATAGTAGTAGTAATAGTAGTAGTTGTAGCGGCAACAGTTGTTGTGGTGGTAGTACTAATAGTAGTATTAGTGGTAGTTGTTGTTGTAGTAGTAGTAATAGTAGCAGCAGAAGTAGCAACAGTAGTAGTAATAGTAGTAGTAGTACTTGTGATAGTATTAGTAATTATAGTAGGAGTAGTAATAGTTGTACCTGTAGTATTAGTAGTCATAATAGTATTAGTAGTAGTTGTAGTGGTGGTGGTGGTGGTGGTGGTGGTGGTAGTAGTAGTAGTAGTAGTTGGAGTAGGGGTAGTGGTAGTAGTAGTAGGAGTAGTAGTAGCAGTAGTGGTTGGAGTGGGATTAGTAGTGGTAGTAGTAGCTATTTGTATCGGTAGTAGTAGTAGTAGCAGTTGTAGTAGTAGTAGCAGCAGTAGTAGTAGTTGTAGTAGTAGCAGCAGCAGCAGCAGTACAGATAGTAGTAGTAGTTGTTGTTGTTGCAGTGGTTGTAGTAGTTTTAGTAGCAGGTGTAGTAGTAGGAGTATGAGTAGGAGTAGTATTAGTGGTAGTAGTAGTATTAGTAGTAGTATTAGTTGTGCTAGTAGCTGTAGTAGTAGTAGTAGTAGTAGTAATAGTAGTAGTAGCAGCAGCAGTAGTATTAGCAATAGTAGTAGTAGTAGGAGTAGGAGTAGTAGTAGTAGTAGTAGTAGTAGTAGGAGTAGGAGTAGTAGTAGTAGTTGTAGTAGTAGTAGTAGTAGTAGTAGGAGTTGGAGTAGGAGTTGTAGTAGGAGTAGTGGTACTTGGAGTAGTGGTACTAGTAGTAGTAGTATGAGTAGTGGTAGTAGTTGTAGTAGTAGTTGTTGTTGTTGTTGTAGTAGTAGTAGTAGTAGTAGTACAAGTTACAGTAGGAGGAGGAGTAGTAGTAGTTGTAGTATTAGCAGCAACAGTTGTTGTAGTAGTAGATGTAGCAGTAGTTGTTGCGTTAGTAGTAGCAGTTGTAGAAGTAGCAGTTAGTAGTAGCAGTGGTAGTAGCAGTGGCAGCAGCAGCAGCAGTACTAGTAGAAGTGGCAACCGTTGTAGTAGTAGCAGTGATAGTAGTAGAACAAGTTGCAGTAGCAGCGTTAGCAGTAGTAGAAGCTATTATAGTAGTAGTAGCATTAGTAATAGTAGACGAAGTAGTAGAAGTTGTTGTAATAGTTGTAGTAGTAGTAGGAATAAGAGGAGTAGTAGTAGTTATAGTAGAAGCAGTAGTAGCAGTAGTGGTAGTAGTGGCGGTAATAGTAGTAGTTGAAGGAGTAGTAGTAGTTGTAGCAGTAGTAGTAGTGGTAGTAATAGGAGTAGTAGTGACAGTAGAAGTCATGGTGGTAGTAGTAGTATTAGTAGTAGTTGTTGTAGTTGTAGTGAAAGCACTAGTAGTAGTTGTTGTTGTAGTAGTAGTAGTAGTAGTAGTATTAGTTGGAGTAGTTGTAGTTGTAGTAGTAGTAAGACTAGTAATAGCACTAGGAGTTGGAGTAGGAATGGTGGTGGTGGTGGTAGTGGTAGTAGTAGTAGTAGTACTACTACTACGACTACCAGCAACTGCAGCAGAAGCAGTCGTAATAGTAGTTGTATATTAGTGGTAGTACTAGTGCAAGTGGTAGTTGATAGTAAAAGTAATAGTAGTAGTTGTAGTAGCAGCAGTAGTTGTGGTGGTAGTAGTTATTGTAGTTTTAGTAGTAGTAGTTGTTGTAGTAGTAGTAATAGTAGCAGCAGTAGTAGTAGTTGTAGTAGTATTAGTAATCGTAGTAGTAGTAGTTGTTGTAGCTATAGTATTAGCAGTCGTAATAATAGTAGTTGTTGTTGTAGTGGTAGTAGTAGCAGTACTAGTAGTAGTTGCTCTAGGAGTTCGAGTAGGAGTAGTAGTTGTAGAAGGGGTAGTCGTAGTAGTAGTAGGAAAAGTAGTGGGAGCAGCAATTGGAGTAGGATTAGTAGTGGTAGTAGTTGTTGTAGTAGTTGTTGTAGTAGTTGTAGTAGTAGTAGCAATAGTAGTAGTAGTTGTAGTAGTAGTAGCAATAGTAGTTGTAGTAGTAGTTGTTGTTGTTACAGCAGCGGTAGAGATAGTGGTTGTTGTTGTTGTTGTTGCGGTTGTATTAGTTTTAGTAGCAGGAGTAGTAGTAGGAGTATGAGTTGGAGTATTATTATTATTAGTAGTAGTAGTAGTTGTTGTTGTTGTAGTAGTAGTAGTAGTAGTGGTAGTAGTAATAGTAGAAGTTGGAGTAGGAGTAGTAGTAGTAGTGATACTTGGAGTAGTGGTACTAGTAGTAGTAGTAGTAGTAGTAGTAGTAGTAGTATTAGTGGTACTAGTTGTAGTAGTAGGTATTGTTGTTGTTGTTGTTGTAGTAGTACTAGTACAAGTTGGAGTAGGAGTACTAGTAGTAGAAGTTGGAGTAGTAGTAGTAGTAGCAGTATTAGTATTAGCAGTAGCAATAGTTGTTGCGTTAGAGTAGCAGTTGTAGTAGTAGTTGGATAATAGTAGCAGTGGTAGTAGTAGTGGCAACCGCAGCAGCAGTAGTAGTAGAGGTGGCAGCTGTAGCAGTAGTAGCAATGATTGTAGTAGAACTAGTTGCAGTAGTAGCGTTAGCAGTACTAGAAACTATTGTAGTAGTAGCAGTATTAGTAGTAGTAAACAAAGCAGTAGAAGTTGTTGCAATAGTTGTAGTAGTAGTAGGAATAGGACGAGTAGTAGTAGTTATAGTAGAAGAAGTAATAGTAGTAGTGGTATTAGTGGTGGTAGTACTAGTTGAAGGAGTAGTAGCAGTTGTAGCAGTAGTAGTGGTGGTAGTAGTCGGAGTAGTAGTGACAGTCGAAGTCATGGTGGTAGTAATAGTATTAGTAGTAGTTGTAATAGAAGTAGTTGTTGTTGTTGTACATGTAGTAAAGGCACTAGTAGTAGTTGTAGCAGCAGCAGCAGTAGCAGTAGTAGTAGTAGCTGTCGTAGCAGTTGTAGTTGCAGCAGCAGCAGTTGTAGTAGCAGGAGCAGCAGTAGTAATAGTAGTAGTAGTAGTAGTAGTAGTACTAGTAGCAGTAGCAGTAGCAATAGTCGTTGTAGAAGTAGTAGGAGTAGTAGTAGCAGTAGTTGTTGTAGAAGTAGCAGTAGCAGTGGTAGCAGTAGCGGTAGAAGTTGTAGTAGTAGTAGTAATTATTGTTCCTATAGAGCAGTAGTAACAGTGGATGCTATAGTAGTAGCAGTAGTAGTAGTGGCAGTTGCAGTGGTAGCAGCAGCAGCAGCAGCAGTAGTAGTAGTAGTTGTAGTGGTAGCAATAGTAGTAGGAGTAGTAGTAGCAGAAGTAGTAGCATCAGTACTAGTAGTTGTAGTTGTTGTTGTTGTTGTTGTTGTATAGTAGAAGTAGCAGTAGTTGCAGTACCTGTAGTAGCAAAAGTAGTAGTTGTGGCAGTAGTAGTAGTAGGACTTGTAGTAACAGTAGTAGTAGTAGTAGTAGTAGTAGTAGGTGTGTTGTAGTAGTAGCAGTAGTAGGAGTTGAAGTCATAGAAGTTGTTGGAGTGTTAGGATCAGTAGGTAGCCGTAGATGTTTAAGGAGTGTTAGGTACAGTAATAGTAATAGTAGTAGTAGTAGTAGTAGTAGTAGTAGTAGTAGTAGTAGTAGTAGTAGTAGTAGTAGTAGCAATAGTAGAAGTACGAGGAGTGTTAGAATTAGTTGTAGTAGTAGTAGTAGTATGAGTAGTGGTATTCGCAATTTTATTAGTACTACAAATAGGAGTAGTAGTAGTAGTATTTGTTGTTGTTATAGTGGTAGCAGTAGTGGCAAGTAGCAGTAGCAGCAGTAGGAGTTGGACTAGGAGTATTAGTTGGCGTAGTCATAGTAGGAGTAGGTGTATGGAAGTTGTAGTAGTAGAAGCAGTAGGAGTTCGAGTAGGAGTAGTAGTAGTAGCAGTAGGAGTAGGAGTAGGAGCTGTAGTAGTAGTAGCTATGGTACTAGTGGGAGTAACAGGAGTTGTAGTACGAGTAGTAGTAGTAGTAGTTGTTGTAGTAGTAGCAGCAGCAATAACAATAATAGCAGTAGTTGTTGTTGTTGTAGTGTTTGTAGTAGCAGTACCAATAGTAGTGGTAGTACCAATAGTAGTAGTAGTTGTGGTAGTAGTAGTAGTAATTATACTAATAGTAGTAGTAGTAGTTGAAGAAGTAGTAGTAGTAGTAGTAGTAGTGGTCGAAGTTGGAGTAGGGGTAGTAGTAGGAGTTGTAGTTGTAGGGGTTGTTGTAGTAGTAGTAGTAGTAGTGGTCGAAGTTGGAGTAGGGGTAGTAGTAGGAGTTGTAGTTGTAGGGGTTGTTGTAGTAGTAGTACTAGTAGCAGTAGGAGTTGGAGTAGGACTACTAGTACTGGTGTAGTAGTAGTAGGAGTATTAGAAGTAGTAGTTGGATTGGAACTAGCAGTAGGAGTTGGAAGAAGTGTAGTAGAAGTAGTAGTGGAACTAGTAAGTGTACGTGTAGGAGTAGGACTAGTACAACTACTACCACTATTATTACTACTGCAACAACAACAACAACAACAACAACTATTAGTACTACTATTACTGCTACTACTTCTACTATAACTACTAGTACTCCTGTCATTACTACTGCTACTACTACAACTGCTGACACTACTACTACTACAACAACGACAACTACTACTACTATTACGACGGCTTCTACTACTACATTACTACAACAACAACTACTACTAGTACTACTACTACTACTACTACTTGTACTACTACAACACCTATTACTACCAATACCACCACCACTATTACTACTACTATTACTCATATTACTGTTACTATTGCTACAACTACTATAACTACTATTACTACTACTTCTCCTGCTACTACTACAACTACTACTCTTCTTACAACTATTACTCCTTCTACCACTACCACTACTGCTTCTACCGCTACTGCTACTTCCATTATTGCTATTACTATTGCTACTAATACTACTACTACTACTACTATTACTACTACTACTACGACGACAACGACTACTACTACTACTACTACAACAATAATTACTACTACTGCAATTGCTACTACTACTACAATAATAATAATAACTACTACTACTACTACAACTAATACTACTACTACTACTACTACTACCACAACTACTACTACTACAACTATTACTACCACCACTACTACTACTACAATTGCTACTAATACAAATAGTGTTGCTACTACTAATACTATTGCTTCTGCTACTACTGCTACTACTGCTACTACTACTACTACTATTGCTTCTACTACTACTGCTACTACTACTACTACCACTACTACTAATACTAATACAACTGCTACTTCTGCTGCTACTATTACTAGTACTACTGCTACTACTACTACTACTACTATTGCAACTACTACTTCTACTACTGCAACTACTGCTGCTATAATTGCTAATGCTACTATTGCTGCTACTACTACTACTATGACAGCTACAACAACTACTACTACCCAAACTACTGAAACTAATACCACTACTGCTACTACTGATGCTACTACTACTACTACTACAGTTATCGCGACTACTGGAAGTATGGCAACTATTGCTACTACTACTCCGACTAATATTTCTGCTACTACTACTTTTACTACTAATACTACTACTACTACAACAACTACTACTGCTGCTACTGCTATTATTGCTACTGTGACTTCACCAACTACTACGACTATTGCTACTACTACTGCTGCTACTACTATGTCTACTACTACTATAACAACTACTACTTCTACTACTGCTACAACTACTACTATTGCTCCTTCTACAAATGCTACTACTATTGTTGCTACTATTACTAATACCACTCGTGCTGGTCCTACCTGTAATGCTACTGCTACTACTATAATTACTACTGTCGCTACAACTACTACAACTACTGCTTCTACTACTACTGCTGCTGCAACTATTACTACTACTACTAGTACTCCTCCTACACTACCACGACAACTACTATTATTTTTAGTAATAATGTTGTTGTTGCTTCTGCAACTACTACTACTTTGGCTACTGCTACTCCTACTACTACCGCTACTGCTCCTACAACAACAACTTCTACTCCTACTACTACTGCTACTACTGCTACTCCTGCGACTATGGTTGCTTCAGCTACTACATCCACTAATATTGCTCCAACTACTGCTACTGCTACTACTAGCACGTCCACTGCTACTACTACTACAGCAACTACTACTCCTGCTCCCACTACTCCTACTACGGCTACCACTGCTACTGTGGCTCCTACTACTACTACTACTACAACTACTACTCCTGCTCCTACTACTTTTATAGCTACTATCGCTATTGTTACTCCTACTACTATTACTACTGCTCATACTATTATTACTACTACTACTACTACTACTGCTGCTACTCCTACTGCTACTACTACCGCTGCTACTACTACTGCTACTACTACCTCTACTACTACGACCGCTATTGTTACTTCTACTATTACTACTATTAGTCTTACAATTACTACTACCACTACTACTACTTTTGCGGAAACTATTGATGTTATTACTACTACTACAAGTATTATTGCTACTACTACGACTTTTGCTACTACTTCTACTACTACTATGGATGGTATGATTGCCACTGTTGCTACTACTGCTACTTCTGCTACTACTTCTACTACTACTGCTGCTACTACTGTGACTTCTACAACTCCTGCTACTTCTGCTACTACTTCTACTACTACTGCTGCTACTACTATGACTTCTACAACTACTGCTACTTCTGCTACTACTGCTACCTATACCACAACTACAACTACAACTACTACTTCAACTACCGCTACTGCTTCTACTAGTACTACTCCAACTACTGCTACTTCTACTGCTGCTACTGCTTCTACTTCAACTTTTGTTAATACTTCTACTTCAACTACTACTACTACTACTACTACTATGACTACTACGCTTACTACTACTACTACTACTTCCACTACTACTATGACCACTACTACTATTATCACTACTACTATAGTTACTACTATTACAACAACAACAACTACTACAACTACTGTCAATAATAATACTACTACTGCTGTTGTTGTTGTTACTGCTATTACGACTACTATTGCCACTACTGCTACTACTGCTACTGCTACTACTACTACTATTGCTACTGCTGCTACAACCGCTACTATTAATACTGCTGCTGCTGCAACTACTACTACCACCACTACTACTATAGCTATTGCTACAACTACTACAACTGCTACTACTATTACAATTGCTGCTACTACTGCTACTACAACTACTACTGCTGCTGTTGCTACTATGACTACTAAAAAACTACTAATACTACTACCGCTGCTGCTGCTACTACAACTACTACTGCTGCTGTTGCTACAATAACTACTAAAAAACTACTAATACTACTACCGCTGCTGCTGCTACTGCTACTACTTCTCCTACTATAATTTTCAGTACTACTACTTTTGCTTCTACTAGTATTCCCACTACTGCTACTATTACTACTACTACTATTACAACAACAA
This sequence comes from Trichopus zeylanicus subsp. travancoricus, assembly GCA_005019695.1. Lineage (NCBI taxonomy): Eukaryota > Viridiplantae > Streptophyta > Magnoliopsida > Dioscoreales > Dioscoreaceae > Trichopus > Trichopus zeylanicus. Next base: position 1,005 of record RXID01021411.1, on the reverse strand, counting down.
CAACAACCACAACAACAACTTCTTCTAGTTCTATTACAACTTCTACTACTATTGTTGCTGTTGCTACTACTGCTACGACTGCTACTAATACTACTACTGCTGGTACAGTTACTACTGTTACTACTGCTACCTCTTCTTTGACTGCCACTATAACTGCTACTGCTACTACCATTACTTCAACTACTACTGCTACTTCTGTTACTGTTACTACAACAATAACTACTATTATTACTATTACTACTGCGACTACTACTACCACTAATTTGGCTACCACTAAAATTACTACTGCTACTACTATTGTCACAACAACAACTAGTACTACTACAAGTACCACAACCACTACTCCTACGGCTACTACTATTGCTATAGCTTCTGCTACTACAACTGCTACTCGTTCTAATACTACTGCAACTACTACTACTACTACTACAACTATTACTACAAATATTACTACTAAAAATTCTACAGCTTTTGCTACTACCTCTGCTACTACTACAACTACTTCTCCTACTAATAGTACTATTGCTACAACTACCATTACTACTACTAGTATGGCTAGTACAAATATTAATATTGTTGCTGCTACTACTACTATTACACCATCTTATGCTACAACTATTACTGCCTCAATTACAACAACAACTACTGCTACTATTGCTATGATTGCTACAATAGCTACTTCAGCTACTACGACTAGTACTTCTACTACTTCTACTACTACTAATACTACTACACTATAACTTCTATAATTGCTACTCATAATACTGCTACTACTACAATTTCACCTAATACTACTACTATGACTAATACTATTGTTACTACTACTATTACAACTGCTAGTACTACTAGTACTACTACAACAACTAATACTACTGTGATTATTGCTGCTGCTTCTGTTGCTACAACTATTACTACTACCACTACCACTATTGCTACTACTACTACTACTACTACTACTACTACTGCTACTACTGCTACTTCTACTCCTCTTGCTGCTGCTGCTAC
>RXID01021410.1:50649-106373 GCA_005019695.1 Trichopus zeylanicus subsp. travancoricus | reverse complement strand
CTACCTCTACTAATACTACTGTTACTGCTACCCTGACATCTACTACTACTACGCATCTACTACTACTATTGCTACTACTACTGTCTGTTGTTGCTACTGCTACTCCTTCTACTACCACTATACTACTTCTATTACTACTACTACTACTACTACCACCACTACTACCACTACTCCTACTACTACTGCTACTACTACTACTACTACTAGTGCAATTGCAACAACTACTACTCCTATTGCTGGTACTACTACTACTTACACTAACCCTACTACTACTGCTACTTCGACTACTACCCCTACTCCTACACCGATTGCCACTACTTCTCCTACTACTGCTATTGCTGCTACTCCTCCTCCTCCTCCTACTACTACTATTACTATAACTACTGCTATTCCTACTACTACTATTACTAGTGTAATTTAAACAACTACTACTCCTACTGCTGGTACTACTACTACTAACACTAACCCAACTACTATTGCCAATCCGACTACTACCCCTACTCCTACACCGACTGCCACTACTTCTTCTACTACTACTATTGCTGCTTCTCCTGTTAATACTGCTACTAATCCTAATACTCCTACTACTACTGCTACTACTAGTACTTTTACTACTACTACTTCTACTACTACTGGTACTACTCTGAACACTCCTACTACTACTGCTACTATGGTTGCTGCTCCTATTGCTACTACTACTCCTACTCCAAATCCTACTACTACTGCTACTACTGCTATTGTTACTACTACTAGTCCTGCTACTACTACTATGACAACTATTTACACTATAGCTACCACTACTACTCCTACTACTACTAGTCTACTACTACCACTTCTAATGCTACTACTACTACTCCAACTCCAACTGCTACTGCTGCTCGTACTACTATTACCACTACCACTTCAACTACTACTACTCCTAATACTATTCAAATTTCTACTATCATTGCTACAAGTACTACGACTACTGCTCGTACTACTATTACTACTACCACTGAAACGACTACTACTCCTAACACTATTCCAATTTCTACTACTACTGCTACTAGTACTATGACTACTACTACTTCTACAACTACCACCACCACCACCACCACCACCACTACTACTAATACTACTACTACTACTACTACTACTATTAGTACTACTGCTAATACTACTGCTACTCGTCCTCCTACTGCTACTACTCTATAGCTACTACTCCTACTGCTACAAATAAGACTACTACTACTACTACTACATCAAATACTACTATTACTATTACTGCTGCTACTGCTACTACTACTACTAGTACTACTATTGCTACTACTGCTGTTGCTACTACTACTACGACTATTACAAATATTACTACTACTAGTACTAATACTACTCCAACTACTACAACTACAAGAACTACTGCAATTGTGACCACCACTACTCCTCCTCTTCATCCTACTACGACTACAACAACTACAACTATTCCTACTCCTACTCCAACTCCTATTGCTGCTGCAACTTCAAGTACTGCTGGTACCACTACTCCAACAACTACAACTCCTACTACTACTCCTACTACAACTCTTACTACAACAATTACTACAACTACTAATACTATTAGTACTACAACTACTACAACACTACTACAAGTACTACTAATATTATGACTACTACTACTCCTCCTCCTAGTGCTGCTACTACAAGAACAACTGCTACTTTGACTACTACTATTCCTACAGCCACTACTATTACTACTACTATTACTACTATTACTACCTCAACTACTATTCCAACTCTCACTACTACTGCTACAACTACAACTCCTACTCCTACTACTCCGAGTACTACTACTGCGATGACTACTAGTATTCCGACTCCTACTCCAACTACTACAGCGGCTACTACAACTACTCCAACAACTTCAACTCCCATTGCTACTCCTACTCCAACTCCTACTGCTACTACAACTACTAGTACTGCTCCTACCACTACTCCAACAACTACAACTCCTACTACAACTATTTAAGCTACTACTACTGCTACTACTACTACTACTAATTATGCTGGTGCTGCTACTACTAATATTACTACTACTGTTGCTACTACTAATCCTACTTCTACAACTATAAGAACAACTACTAGTACGGCTACTACTATTCCTTCTTCTACTACTACTACTACTACTACTACTACATCTACTGCTATTCCCAGTCCTACTCCTACTACTACTCCTCCTCCTATTACTACTACTGCTACCACTTTTCCAATAACTACAACTACTATTACTACTCCTACTGCAACTCTGATTACTACTACTACTCCAACTACTATTACTACTACTGCTACTACTGTGCGCAAGAGCTACGTGGACTACTGACTACTAGCAGACGGTAACACCAACAGTAAATACTAATATTATTACTGCTACTGCTATTGCTGGTACTACAACTACTAGTACTAGAACTACTTGTACTACTAATACAACTGCTGCTACTACTACAATAATAACAACAACTACTACTAATGCTGCTACTACAGCTACTACAGCTACTGCTACTCGTACTTCTACTATTACTACTACTACTACTATTATTGCTGCTACTCTAATAACTACTGCTACAACTACTCCTCCTACGACTACAACTTCTACTACTACTACTACTAGTAGTAGTAGTACTAGTAGTACTGCTACTACTACTACTACTTCTTCTTCTTCCTCAACTAGTATAGTTGCTACTATTACTACTCCTACAACTACTGGAACTACTACTACTCATACTAACACTGCAACAACTGCCACCAAAACTACTACTAATACAGACACTCCTACTAATACTACTACTACTACTACTACTACCTTTACTAATCCTACTACAACAACAACTTCTGGCACTCCAACAACTTCTACGACTACTACTTCAACTCCAACTATTTCTAATATGACCACTACAACCACTACTGCTACTACCACTGCTATTATGACTATTCTTACTATAACTACTGCTCCAACTACTACTACTACTACTCATACTAATACTACTAATTGTACTAATACTACTATTGCAATAACTGCTACTGCTACTGCTGCTGCTACTACTACTACTACAACTATAACTACTACTAAAACTACTAATACTACTACTACTACTCCTACTACTACTACTACTTCTACTATAACTTCTTCTTCTTCTTCTTCTTCTTCTTCTACTACTACTACTACTACTACTACTACTACTACTATTACTACTACTACTACTACTAAATACTACTACTACTACTACTTACTAAATTACTGCGACTACTGGCTGCTACACTAGTCCACCAAAACTACTACTACTACCACTACTAGTTCTACTACTACTAACTACTCCTGCTAATACTAACTAATACTACTACTACTACTACTACTACTATGGCTACTGTCACTACTACTACTACTGCTCCTACTGCTGCTGCTACTACCGCTACTACAACTACTGATCTTGCTTCTCCTACTACTGCTGCTACTACTATTCCTATCGCTATAATTTCTACTAGGACTTTTGATCAGCTACTACTAATACTACTACTCCTACTACTACCGCTACTATTGCTAGTACAGCTCCTACTACTCCTACTACTATTATTGCTACTATTAGTACTATTAGTGGTACTACTGCTTCTATTGCTATTGCTATGACTATAACTGCTACTGCTACTTCTACTGCTACTACTACCACTACTGCTACTGCTACTCCAGCTACTACTAGTAATACTACTAAGACAACTATTACTACTGCTACTACTACTATGGCAACTACTATTGCTACAACCATTGCTACTACTATTGTAACAACTGCTATACTACTACTACTACTACTACTACTACTACTACTATCACTACTACTACTACTTTCATTATTGCTACTACTACTACTCCTACTGCTACTTCTCCTTCTATTACAACAAGTTCTACTACTACTACTGCTACTATTGCTACTACTAGTACTAATTGCAGCAGTCATAGCAAAAGTAGTAGCAGTAGTAAAACTAGTAGGAGAAGTAGAAGTAGTAGCAATAGTAGTACCAATCGTAGTAGTAGTAATACTAGTAGTAGTAGGAGATGTAGTAGTAGTAGTAGTAGTAGCAACAATAACAACGATAATAATAGTAGTACTAGTCGCAGCAACAGTAGCAGTAGCAGCAATAGTCAAAGCTGCGGTAGTAGTAGTAGTAGTATTAGTAGTGGTAGCCATAGTACTAGTACTTGTTGCAATAGTCTTAGTAGTAGCAGCAGTGGTAGCGAAGCAGGAGTAGTAGAAGTGACAACAACAGTAGCAATAGTAGTAGTAGAATTAGCAGTAGTAGAAGTATTAATTGTGGTATTAGCCATAGTAGTAGTAGTAGCAGTGGTAGTAGAAGTTATGGTAGTAGCAACAGCAGCTATAGTAGAAGAAGTAGTCGCAGTTGTAGTAGTAGAAGCAATAGTAGTACTACTACTAGTAGTCACAATAGTTGTAGCAACTATAGTAGTAGTAGCAGTAGTAGTAGCAGCAACAACAGTAGTATTATTAGTTGTAGTAGTAGTAGAAGTAGGAGTACGAGTAGCAATTGTAGTTATGATAGTAGTAGTGGTAGCCAGAGTTGTAGTTGTAGCTATAGAAGTAGTAGGAGTAGTAGTAGTAGTAGTGGTAGTAGTAGTAGTAGTAGAGGTAGTAGTTTGAGCAGTAGTACTAGTAGCAGCAGCATCAGTAGCAGTAGTAGTAGTAGTTGCAGCAACAACAACAATAAAAGTAGTAGTAGTAGGAGTAGTAGCAATAGCAATAGCGATATTAGTTGCAGTAGTAGTAGAAATAGTAGTCGTAGTATGTGAAGTAATGGTAGTGGTAGTAGTAGCAGCAGTAGGAGTAGTTACAGTACTAATAGTAGTTGTTGTTGTTGTTATTATTGTTGGGGTATAAGTAGTAGTAGCATTAGTAGCAGCAGCAGTAGCAATAGTAGTACTAATAGTAGTAGTAGTGGTGATAGTAGTAGTGGTAGTAGTAGTTGCAGCACTAGTAGGAGTTGTACAAGTAGTAGTATTAGTAGTATTGTATTAGTAGTATTAGAAGAAGCTGAAGTAGTAGTAGTAGTAGTAGAAGTAGTAGTAGAAGTAGTAGTAGTTGTTGTAGTGCAAGCAGTAGAGGTAGTAGTAGTAATAGTAGTAGAAATTGAGTTGTAGTAGAAATAGTAGTAGTAGTCGTAGAAGTAGTAGTAGTAGTATCAGTAATAGTAGTAGTAGCTGTAGTAGTAGTAGTAGTCGTAGTAGTAGTAGGAGGAGGAGGAGGAGGAAGACACATAATAGTAGTAGTAGGAGTAGCAGTACTGTAGCAAAGGAAGTAGTAACAAAAGTAGCAGTAATGTTAGAAGTATCAGTAGTAGTAGGTGTAGTAGTAGTATTAGTAGCAATAGTAGTAATAACAATAGCTAAAATAGCTTTAGTAGTACTAGTAGTAGCAGTTGCAGTAGTTGTACAAGTAACAGTAGTTGTAGTAGTAGTAGAAGTAGTAGTTGTTGGACAAGTAGTCGTATTGGCACGAACAGTACTACTAGTAGTAGTTGTTGTAGTAGTATTGGTAACATTAGTTGTATCAGTAGTACTAGTAGCAGTAGTAGTAGTAGTAGATGTGGTTGGAGTAGTGGTAGAAGTATTAGAAATAGTTGTTTGTTGTTGTTGTTGGAGTAGTAATCAAAGTGGGAGTGGGAGTAGAAATAGTTGCAATAGTAGTAGTAGAAGTAGTAGCTGTAGCAATAGTTGGAGTAGTACTAGTAGGTATTGGAGTTGCAGTAGGAGTAGTAGCAGAAACAATAGTAGGAGCACAAGTAGTTGTAGTAAAAGTGGTACTAGTAGTTGTAGAAGAAGTTGTAGTACTAGCAATAGTAGTAGTAGTAGCTCTAGTAGTTGTTGTAGCAGTAGTAGTAGTAGTTGTAGAAGTAGTTGTTGTTGTTGTTTTCGTTGTAGTAGTAGTAGAAGTAGTAGTAGTATTATTAACAGTAATAATAGTGGTAGCAATTTTAGTAGTAGCAGTAGTTGTCATGATTGTAATAGTTGTAGTAGCAGCAGTTATGGCCATAGTAATAGTAGTAGTTGTTGTGGCAGGAGTAGTAGGAGTAGGAGCTGGAGTAGCGAGAAAAGTAGCAGTAGAAGTAGTAGTAATAGTAGTACTAATTGTAGTAATTGTAACAGGAGTAGTAGTAGGAGTAGTAGTTTTTGTAGAAGTAGTAATATAGGAATTAGCAATAGTAATAGCAATTGTAATAGTAGTTTAGTAGTAGTCAAGGTAGCAGTAGAAGTAGTAGTTGTAACAGTAGCAGTAGTAAGAGTAGCAGCAGTAGTAGCAGCAGTGGTAGCGATAGTAGTATTAGTAGTAGTTGTGGTAGTAGTAGTAGTAGTAGCCGTTGTAGTAGTAGTGGTAGTCAAATTAGCAGTAATAGAAGAAGTAGTAGTACTAGTACTTGTAATAGTAGTAGTAGTGATTGTAGTATTAGGAGTACTAGTTGTTGCAGTAGGAGTAGTAGTAATAGTAGTAGTAGTAATGCTCTAGAAGCAGTAGTTGTAGTAGTAGAAGCACTAGTAGTAGTAGTGGTAGTAGGCATAGTAGTAGGAGTAGGAGTAGTAGCAGTAGGAGTAGTACTAATACTTGTTGATGTAGAAGTAGCACTAGTAGTTGTAGTTGTAATATTAGTGTGGTAGTAGTCCTAGTGGTCGTAGAAGTAGTAGTAGTAGTAATAGTAGAAGAAGTTGTCACCGTAGTCATAGTAATATTAGTTGTAGTAGTAGAAATTGTTATCGCAGCAGCAGTAGTACTTGTAGTACTGTAGTAGTATAAGTAGAAGTAGTAGTAGTAGTAAAAGTTGTAGTTGTAGTATTATTATTATTATTGCTATTATTATTTTTATTATTATTATTAGTAGTAGTAGTAGTAGTTGTTGTTGTTGTTGTAGTAATAGTAGTAGTAGTAGTAGTGGTAGGGGTAGCAATTGTAGAAAGTGTAGTAGTTTTGGCAGTAGTAGTAGTCGTATTAGGAGTGCCAGAAGTATGAATAGTAGTAGTCATTGTAGTAGCAATGGCAGCACTAGTAGTAGTAGTAGAAGTAGTAATAGCAGTGGAAGTCGTAGTAGTCGTAGTAGTACTAGTGATAATAATTGCAGCAAAAGTACTAGTAGTAGTAGTAGAAGTAGTAGTAAGACTAGTAATAGGAGCAGGAGTAGCAATTAAAATAGTAGTAGTAATAGTAGTAGTAATAGTAATAGAAGTTGCACTAGTAGTAGAAGTAGTATTCGGAGTAGTAATAGGAGTAGGAGAAGCATTAGAATAGTAGTAGCAATAGTAGTAGTAACTGTAGGAGTCGTAGAAGTAATAGTAGTAGTAGTAGTAGTAGTAGTTGTAGGACCAGTAGTAGGAGCAGCATTAGTAATAGTAGTAGTAGTGGTATTAGTACTAGTGAAACTGGTAGAAGTCATTGTAGTAGCAGTAGTAGTAGTAGGAGTAGGAGTAGTAGTGGTGGTAGGAGGAGTTATAGTAGTAGTTGTTGTTGTAGTTGTAGTAGTAGTAGTAGTAGTAGTAGCGGTAGTAGTAGGAGGAGTAGTAGTAGTAGTAGTATTAGTAGTTGTAGTAGTAGTAGAAGTAGAAGTAGTAGTAATAGTAATTGTAGTAGCGGTAGCATGAGTTGTAGTGATGGTAGTACTAGGAGGAGTAGTAGTTGTAGTAGTAGTAGTAGTAATAAGAATTGTAGTTGCAGTAAAAGAAGTAGTAATAGTAGTGGATGTGGTACTAGAAGTAGTAGTACTAGTAATTGTAGTAGCAGTAATAAAAGTAGTGGCAGTGGTGGTAGTAGTAGTAGAAGTATTAGTAGGAGATGCAATAGTAGTAGTAGCAGAAGTATTAGCAGTAGTATTTGCAGCGAAAGTAACAGTGGTAGTAGTAGAAGTTATTGTAATAGAGGTAATAGTTGTGTAGGATTAGTTGTAGTAGTAGCAGAAGCAGTAGTAGTACCAAAAGTAGTAGTAGTAGAAGTGGTGGTAGTAGTAGCAGCAAAAGCAACAACAGTAGTAATAGTAGTAGTGGTCATAGTAGTAGTAGAAGTATTAGTAGCCACTGCAGTAGTGATAGTAGTAGTAGCAGTAACACTAGTAGTAGAAGTGATAGATGTTGCAATAGTAGTAGCAGGAGTAGTAGTAGCAGCAATAGTAGTAGTAGTAGTAGTTGTTGTTGTTGTTGTAGCAGTAGTAATAGCAGTGGCACTAGTAGCACTAGTAGTAGTATTAGTAGGAGTTGTAATAGGAGTATTAGTTGGAGTTGTAGTTGTTGGAGCAGTGGTAGCAGCCGCAGTTATAGCAGTTGTAGTACTTGCAGTAGTAGTAGTAGTAGTAGTAGTAGTAGTAGTAGTAGTAGTAGTAGTAGACGCAATACCAGTCATATTTGTAGTAGTACTAGGTATTGTAGTTGTAGGATTAGTAGTCGCAGTTGTAGTAGGAATAGCAGAAGCTGTAGGAGTAGTAGTTGTTGTAGTACTAGAAGTTATAGTAGTATTAATACTAGTATTAGTAATAGTTGTTGTTGTTGTAGAAGTTGTAGTAGTAGTAGGAGTAGTAGTTGTGCTAATAGTAGTAGTGGTAGGGCTTGGAGTATGACTAGTAGTAGTAGGAGTAGTAGTAGTATTGTTCGGAGTTGTAGTAGGAATAGTAGTACGAGTTGTAATTGTTGGAGTTGTCATAGGAATAGTAGTAGGAGCTGTATTAGAAGTATCAGTCGTAGTTGTAGTAGTTGTGGTATTAATGAGAGTATTAGGAGTGGTAGTACTAGTAGTTGTAGTAGTAGCAGTAGCAGTAGTACTAGTAGTTGTTGTAGTACTAGTAGTAGTAGGAGTAGTCATCGTAGTAGTTGTTGTAGGAGTAGCAGTAGCAGCAGTATTAATAGGTGTAGTAGTAGTAGTAGTAGCATTAGTCATAGTAGTAGAAGGGCTAGCAGTAGGAGTAGTAGTTGAAGTAGTAGTAGTAGTAGTGGTAGTAGTAGTAGTACTACTACTACTACTTTTGGTAGCGGCAGCGGCAGCAGCAGTAGTAATATTAGTATTAGTGGTGGTATTAGTATTAGTAGTAGTAGTAGTAGTCGCAACAGTTGTAGTAGTTATTATAGTAGTATAGTTGTTGTTGTTGTAGTATTAATGGTAGTAGTAGTTGCAGTATTAGTAGTAGAAGGAGTTGTAGTAGGAGTTGTAGTTGTTGGAGTATTGGTAGCTGCAGAAGTAGTAGTTGTAGTAGTAGTAGGAGTTGGAGTAGGAGTAGGAATAGTAGTTGTCGTAGTAGTAGTAGTAGTAGGCGTAGTAGTAGTTGGAGTAGTGGTAGTAGCAGTAGTATAGTAGGAGTTGGAATAGTAGTAGAAGTAGTAGTAGTAGGAGTAGTCGTAATATTAGTGGTAGTATTAGTAGTTATTGTAGCAGTAGTAGTAGTATTAGTAGTAGCAGTCGCAGTAGGAGCAGTAGTAGTAGAAGTAGTATAGTCTTAGTAGGAATAGGAGTATTAGTAGTAGTAGTAATAGTGGAAATAGTAGTAGTAGTTGTAGTATTAGTAGTAGAAGGAGTTGTATTAGTTGTAGTTGTTGGACTTGTGGTAGCTGTAGCAGTAGTAATTGTTGTAGCAGTAGGAGTTGGAGTAGGAGTAGGAATAGTAGTCATAGTAGTAATAGTAGTAGGAGGAGGAGGAGTAGTAGTCGTAGTAGAAGTAGCAGAGTAGGAGTTGGAATAGTAGTAGGAATAGTAGTAGTCATAATAGTAGTAGGAATAGTAGTAGTCATAGTAGTAGTAGAGTTAGTAGTATCATTAGAAGTGGTAATATTAGTGGCTGTATTAGTAGTTGTTGTACCAGCAGTAGTAGTATTAGTAGTAGCAGTCATAGTTGGAGCAGTAATAGTAGAAAAAGGAGTAGTAGTCTTACTAGGAATAGGAGTATTAGTAGTAGTAATAGTAGTATTTTTTAGTAGTAGTAGTAGTAGTAACAGTAGTTGTAATAGCAGTAGTGGGAGTCATTGTAATAGTAGCAGCAGCAGCTGTTGTAGTAATAGGAGTGTTAGGAATAGTAGTAGTAGTAGAAGTAGTAGTAATAGTAATAGTAATAGTAATAGTAATAGTAGTAGTGGCAGTGGTAGTGGTAGTAATAGTATTATTAGTCGTAGTAATAGTGGTTGTTATAATTGTATTATAATTATTAGTGGTAGTTGTAGTATGATGACAACTATTACTACTACTTCTACTACTACTACTACTGCTACCGGCTACAATAACTACTACTACTACTACTACTAAATCCACTACTACTACTATTGTGACTACAACTATGACTACTATTGCTACTACTAGTACAACAACTACTACAACAACTACTGCTGCTACTCCAAATACAACTACGGATGCTACTACTACTAATACTATCTCTATTCATAGTCCTAGTACTGCTACTACTACTAATCCTACAACTACAAATGCTAGTACAACTGCTGCAACTACTCCTAGAACTGATATTACAACAACTACTACTGCTGCAACTGCTGTGACTACCACTACTTCTACTACTACTCCTATAGTAACAACAACAACTACTACTGTTACTACTGCCACTACCACTTCGACTACTACTACTACCATAACAACTATTGCTCCTACTGCTGCAAGTACTTCTGCTAGTACTACCGCTACAACTTCTGCTTCTCCTACTGCTATGACAACTACTTTAACTACTACTACTACTACTACTCCTCCTTGTGGGACTACTACTACTAGTACTGCTAGTGCTACTACTACTACTACTACTACTGCTAGTGCTATTACTACCAGTACTGCTATTGCTACTACTACTACTGCTCCTAGAGTTACTACTACTACTGCTACTACTACTACTACTACTACTACTACTACTACTACTACTACTACTACTACTGCAACTTCTAATTTTGCCACTATTACTGCTACTTCTGCTACTACTACTCCCTCTACTAATGCTGCTACTACTGCTACTACAACTATTTCTACTATTACTATCACCACTGCTACTTTTGCTACTGCTGCAACTGCTACAACAACTACTAGTACAATCTCTACTACAACTTCTATTACTACTACTTCTACTATTTCTACAACAACCACAACTATTACCAGCATTATTGCTACTACTACTGCCACTACCTCTACTACTTCTACTACAACTCTTGTTGCTGCTGCCGATGCTACCGCTACAACTACACCTCCTCCTCCGACTATTGCGCCTACCACTACTATTAGTACTGCTACTATCATAACTTCTCCTACTACTACTATTGCTACTATTACTACTACTACTCTTGCTACTGCTACTGCTACTACTACTACTGTTGCGACTACTACTACTGCAACTGCTGCTGCTACTACTACTACTACGACTATTACAACATCTACTACTACTTCTACTATTTCTCCTCTAACTACTACTACTTCTACTACTATTGTTACTAGTACTACCGCTACTACTACTACACCTCCTACTATTTCTACTACTACTACTACTACTACTGCTCCTACTACTCCTACTCCTGCTACTTTTGCAATTATAACTACTACTATAACTGCTGCTATGACTGCTACTGCAACTACTCCTATTGCTACTACTACTAATGCCATTACCGATACTACTACTACTATTACTATTGCCACTACTGATACAACTACTACTATTACTATTGCTACTACAACTATGACTTCTACTACTATAGCTACTAATACTACAACTACTACTACTTCAACGGCTACCGCTGCTACTGGAACTACTATTACTACTACTTCTGTTGCTACTGCTATCACTACTACTTCTGCTGCTGCTACTATTACTACTGCTACTACTGCTACTATTTCTAATATGCTATTACAACAAGTACTAGTACTACTACTCCTGCTGCTGCTGCAAGTATAACTACAACTACTTTTGCTGCTGCCACTACTGTTACTACTACTTTTACTACTACTACTACGACAACTATTACTGGTACCATGACTACTACTACTACTATTACAGGTACCACCGCTACTACAACTAGCTCTACAACTATTGCTACTACTATTGCTACTATTACTACTTCTACTCTTGCTAATAGTACTACTACTACTGTTACGGCAACTTCTGATGCTAATACTAGTACTGCTACTACTGCCGCTCCTACAATGACTACTACAACTACTCCTACAACTAGTACTACTACTACTACAACTACTACACCTACTACAATTACAACAACTGCTATGACTTATTCTACTACCACTAAAACAGCTACTACTTCTACAATCACCCCAAATTCTACTACTACTCATATTACCTCACCTGGTACCACTACTGCTGCAACTACTAGTATTACCTCTACTGCTACTCCAACAGCTAATGCTACCACTACTGCTACTACAACTACTATTACTATTAAAACTACTGCTACTACAAATGCTACTACTACAACTGATACTCCTAGTACAACTACTACTACTACTGCTACAACTACTTCTACTCCTACAAAAACTACTACTACTACTACTATTAGTACTAATACTACTAGTAGTGTTACGCCTACAACTACAACTATTACAACTAATATAAATACTACTGCTACTGCTGCTACGGCTACTACTACTACTACTACTAATACTACTTCTCCCACTACTAGTACCATAGCTAATACTACTACTGCTAATACTACTATTGCTACTGCCACTACTACTATTACTATTACTACTTCTGCTTCTACTACTACTGCTACTACTATTGCTCCCTCTGCTACTATTACTACTACTACTTTTACTACCACTACTACTACGGCTACTACTATTGCTACTACTACTCTTATTACTACTACTACTCCTCCTCCTCCTATTACTACTACTGCTACTACCACAACTGCTACTACTACAACTCCCACTACTACTTCTACCACTACTACAACAATTGCTACAACTACTATGCCTACTCCTACTAATACAACTACTACTACTTCAACAACAACAACACAACTAAAACTACTATTACTACTGCTACTGCTGCTGCTACTATTACTACTATGACCACGACTACTACTATTGCTACTACTATTACTGATGCTACTCTACTATATCCACTAATATTGCAATTACTACTGCTAGTGCTACTACCGCTACTACTACTACTGCTACAAATACTACTGCTACGACTATTGCTATTGTTACTACTCTATTTCTCCTACTACTACTGCTACTACTATTATTACGACCACTACTACTTCTACTACTAATACTACTATTGAAACTACTACTACTACTACTATTACTACGGTACTTCTCTTATTACTACTACGACTACCACTACTATTGCTATAATAAATACTATTACTACTATTACTACTACGACTGCTGCTACTTTCGCTACTATTAGGACCACTCCGACTACTGTGATTACAGCCACTACTATTGTTACTACTACTATTGCTGCTACTGCTACTGCTACAGCTACTACTGCTGCTACTATTACTTTTACTACGATGCTCCAACTACTACTACTGATACTACCAACACAACTAGTACAACAACGAATACTACTTCTACTATTGCTGCTGCTAATACTACTACAACCACTACTACTACTACCACCACAACTACAACAACTACTTCTACTGCTGCAGCAACAACAACAACAACAACCACTTCTACTCTAACTATTACTACTACTACTACTCATAGTACTACTACTACTACTACTTCTACTACAACTACTATAGCTATTGCCACTGCTAATATTACATCTTCTACTACTACCACTACAACTGCTCCTATCGTGACTACTACTACTACTACCCTACTACTATAAGTACTACTTTTGCTACAACTACAACTACTACAGCTTCTACTGCTACTCTATTGCTACCACTATCAGTGCTACAACTACTACTACAAATACTATTACAACGAGTACAACTACTATAGTTACTACTATTGCTACTGCAACTGCCACTGCTGCTACAACTACTATAGCTCATACAACAACAACTACTACTACTACAATCGCTACTATTACTACTGCTATAGCTACCACTACTATAACTACTACTACTACGGATATTGCTATAGCTACTACACCCACTACTACTACTGCTACTACTACTGCCACTACCACTACTTTGCTACTACTAATGGCACTACTGCTACTACTTTTACTTCTACTACTACCACTACTACAACAACAACTACTACTGCAACTGTTGCTACTGCTACGATTGCTACTACTACTACTACTTCTACTACTACTACTATGACTACTGCTTCTAATATTACAACGACAACAACAACTATTACTACTATTGCTACTATTGCTCCCGCTACTACAACTACTACTACTACCACAACTACTACTAAAGCTACTGCGGCTACTTCTACTACAACAACTACTACTACAATAATAACTAATGTTGTAACTACTGCTACCACTACTACTAGTACTCTGACTATGACTAGTACTAGTACTACTGCTGCTGCTGCTTCAAATAGTACTAATTCTACAACAACTTCTACTACGTTTACCACTACTAGTACTACTACTTCTCCAACAACTACAACGGCTAATACTACTAATGTTGTTGCTACTACCACTGCTGCTACAACTGCTACTACTATTACTATAACTATTGCATCTGGTACTACTGCTACAACTGCTACTTCTACTTCAACTTCTTCTCATACTACTACTAGTACTACTACTCCTTCTACTATAATTGAAGCTACTACTGCGACTGCTACTACTACAAATAGTACTAATACTACTACTACTACTACTACAACTTGTACTAATGCTACAACTAGTACTACTGTTGCTACTGAAACTACTACTGCTATTGTGCCAACTATTGCTACTACTACTGCTGCTGCTGCTACTGCTGCTGCTGCTGCCACTGCTGAACTACTAATACTACTACTGCTGCTGCTGCTATGACGGCTGCTACTACTACTTCTACCATTACTCCTACAGTTACTACTACTACAACTCCTATTACTACTACTACTACTATTATTACTACTAGTATAACAATTGCGGTTGTTGCTACTGCTACTACTATTACTACTACTTTTGCGGCCACTACTACTGCTAATGCTATTGCTACTACGATGACTACTACTATTAATACTGCAGCTATTACTATGGCTACTACTACTACTGCTACTACTACTACTACTACTAATACTACTATGACTACTAGTGCTGCTACTTTTGCTACCACTACTAGTGCTATTCCTACTACTACTAATGTTGTTGATGCCTCTACAACTACTGCTAGAACTACTAGTGTTACTACTTCGGCTGTTGCTACTGCTAAAACTACCACTACTAGTACGACAACTACTACTTGTGCTACAATGGAATCGACTACTAGTAATACTACTACTACTACTACTAGTACCACAACTACTGCTACTACTACTACTATTACTACCTATACTACTATGACTTCTACTCCTACTGCTGTTGCTACAACTACTACTACTATTATAGTTGCTACTGCTGCTACAACAGCTACAACTATAGCTACTACTACTGCTATTACTACTGATGCTACTACTAC
The DNA here is from genome assembly GCA_005019695.1 of Trichopus zeylanicus subsp. travancoricus. Classification (NCBI taxonomy): domain Eukaryota; kingdom Viridiplantae; phylum Streptophyta; class Magnoliopsida; order Dioscoreales; family Dioscoreaceae; genus Trichopus; species Trichopus zeylanicus. Next base: position 90,781 of record RXID01021410.1, on the reverse strand, counting down.
TAGTACAGCTACTACAACAACTACTTCTTTTACTACTAATACTACTACTCCTACTACTAGTACCATTGCTACTACCACAGGTGCTACATCTATTACTTCTACTTCCCCTACTTCTATTACTTCTGCAACTACTACTTCTACAGCTACTACCGCTTCTACAATAATAACTGCTACTACTATTACAACTATTAATACAACAACAACAACAATAACAACAACAACAACAACAATAACAACAATAACCACAACAACAACAACAACAACTACTACTACTACCAATACTACTACTACGGCTATTACTACTACTATTATGACTACTACTACTAATACTACTGCTAGCACTACTACTTCTACCGCTCCTACAGCTACTACTACTAGTACCACTACTACTAGTACTCCACCTCCCCCTCCTCCTACTACAACTACTACAACTACTGCTACTACTACTGCTACTACTTCTACCGCTGCTACTACAACCACTTCTACTACAACAACTACTATTATTACTATTACTACAACTACTAGTACTACTACTACTACTATCGCAGCTGCTACTATGACTATTGCTTCTGCAGTACTACTTCTATCCCCACTTCTAATGCTACCGCAACTACTGCTTCTACTGCTACGACTACTACTTTTACTACTACTGCTTCTACTGCTACTAATGCTACTATTACTACCACTACTACTAGTCCTATAGCTACTACTCTTACAACTGCTACTTTTTGTACTACTACTACTACTACTAAGACTATAACTATGACTACTATTGCAACTACTACTACTACTACTTCTATTTGAACAACTATTGCTACTAATATTTCTACTACTACTACAATTATTGCTACTGCTACTTTCGCGATAGTCAATTATCAATACTTCTCATATTACCACTACTTTAGCTACTACTACTACTACTACTACTCCTTCTACAGCTAATATACTACTACTGCATCTTTTGCTGCTACAGCTGCCACTATGGGCACTTCTACTACTGCTAATGATACTACTACTACTACTTTTTCTACTACTATTGCTACTCCTACTGCAACTGCTGCTACTAGCACTTCCACCACGACTACTACTACTATTACTGCTACTCCGCTGCTACCACTGCTACTACTACTACTACTACTACAACTCCAACTAGCACTATTATCGCTACTACTACTACTACTCCTCCACCTAGTACTACTACTATCACTACTTCTACTACTAGGATTACTACTACTACTATTAGTACTGCTACTACTACTACTACTTCTACTAGTACTACTACTAATGCTGTTGTTGCTGCTGCTACTCATGATGCTGCTACTATAATTACTGCTACTACTACAGCTACAATTACTCCTACTACTACAACTGCGACTACTATTATGGCTACGAGTGTTGCTGCTACTTCAAATACAACTAAAACAACTTCTGCAACTACTACTACAATTACTGATACTACAACTACTACAGCTACTACTAGTACTACTGCTAACACATCTACTACTTCTACTGCGGCTACTACTACTACTACTAATACCAATACTACAATTACAACTACTGCTGCTACTACAACTACTACTACAACAACTACTGCTACTACTGCTGCTATTCTGCTACTGAAATGCTACTACTATTACTACTACTACTGCTACGACTGCTACTAGTGCTATTGCTGCTACTTCTACTGCTACTACTTCTCCTACTACTACTATTGTCACTACTATTGCTACGACTACTACTAATACTAACCACTACTACTACTACTATTGCTGCTACTACTAGTACAACTACGCCTACAACTATTGCTACTACTAACTACTACTACTACTACTTCCACTACTGCTACTGCTGCTACAACTTCTACTACTACTACAATTACGATGGTTGCTACTACTGCGACTATTTCTACTACTACTACTATTGCTACTACTACTTCTACTAATACTACTACTGTTGCTACTACTCCTCCTACTACAAAGCTGCTACTACCACTACTACCACAAATATTGATACTACCATTGCAACTTCCACTACGACCATAACTACAACATCAACAACAATAACAACAACTTCTAGTGCTTCTCTTATTGCTACTACTAATACTACTGCTACTATTGCTACAGCTACAACTGCTACTATTACTGCTACTACTACTGCTATGACTCCAGCTGTGACTCCTACTATGGCCATGAGTGCTCCTGCTACTTCAACTACAACTATAACAACTTTTGCTACTACTACTACAACTACTACTACAACAACTACTATAACTACTGTTACTACTACTACTAACACTACAACTACTACTACTGAGTCTACTACTACTACTACTACAAATACCACTACTATTGTAAGAACTACTACTGCTACTTGTACTACCGCAACTGCTATAGCTACTAATACTACTACTACTACTACAAATACTACTACTTCTGCTGCTACTATTCTGCTACTACAAATGCTACTATAATTACTACTACTGCTACGACTGCTACTCGTGCTATTGCTGCTACTTCTACTGCTACTACTTCTTCTACTAGTACTTCTACTAGTACGACTAATGCTACTACTACTGCTATGACTATTGCTAACACCAACTACTACTACTGCTGGTGCTGCTTCTGCTACTTCTGCTACTACTACTACTACTACTATTATTGCTACTACTAACTACTACTACTACTGCTGCTACAACAACTTCAACTACTGCTACAATTGCTATGGTCACTACTACTACACCTACTGCTGCTACTACAGCCACTATTGCTGCTACTACTATGATTAATATTGCTACTACTGCGACTACTACTCCTACTACAATGGCTGCTACTACCACTACTACTACAACTACATCTATTACAATAATAACTTCTAGAACTACTGCAACTACTACTACTACTACTATTGCTACTGCTGGTATTGTTGTTGCTTGTACTGCTACTACTAAAATTGCAACTATTGCTATTACTGCTATAACAACTACTACTTTTATTACTACTGCTGCCACTAGTACTGCTACTACTGCGACTACCACCGCGACTACAACTATTGCTACAACTACCACTACTATAGCTACTACTTCTATTTCTATGAATACTACTACAACTACTAATACTACTACTCCTTCTACAACTAGTACCATTGCTGCTGCTACCATTACTGCTACAACTATTACTACTACTTCCCCTACTTCTACTACTTCGGCACTACTACTGCTAGGGCTACTACTGCATCTACAATAATAACTACTACTACTGCTACCATGACTACTACTACTCCTACTACTACTACATCTACAATAACAACAACGACAACTACTACTACTACAACTCAAACAACAACAAGAACTAATACTACTACTAGTACTACTAATACTACTAGTACTACTACTACTACTAATTCTACTACTATCACTACTACTTCTACTCCTCCCATAGCTACTACTACTAGTACGACTACTAATACTACTTCTCCTCCTCCTCAACCTATTACTACTACTACTACAACTACTGCAACTACTGCTCCTACTGCTTGTACCATTGCTACTACTACTACTTCTACTACAACTATAACTACTATTACTATTACTACAAAAACTACTACAATTACCAATGCTGTCGCTACAGCCACTACGACTATTTCTTCTGCACTACTACTTCTATTACCACTACTATTGCTACTACTATAACAATAATAGTAGTAGTAGTAGTAGTAATAGCAGCAGCAATAGTAGTAGCAGCAGCAGTAGTAGTGGCAATAGGAGGAGGAGTACTAGTAGTAGTATTAGCACTAGTAGAAGTGGTACTAGAAGTAGTAGTAGCAGTGAGAGTTGTTGTTGTAGCAGTACTAGTAGTACAAGTAGTAGTAGGAGTAGCAGCAGCAGTAGTAGTAGTCGTAGTTGTAGTAGTGGTAGTAATTATAGTATTAATAGTAGTAGAAGTAGTAGTAATCATAGTTGTAGTAGTGGTAGTAGTTGTAGTAGTAGCAGCAGTAGAAGTAGTAGTTGTATAAGTAGTAGTAGGAGGAGGAGTAGTAGTAGTAATAATGGTCATAGCAGCACTAATAGTAGTAGTGGTGGTAGCAAGGGGAATAGTAGCCAGTATAGTAGTAATAGTAGTAGCAGTGGCAGCAATAGTAGGAGTAGTAGTAGAAGCAGTACTAGCAAGAGTAGTACTACAAGTAGGAGTAGCCATAGTAATAATAGTCTGAATAGCAGTAGTAACAGTAGCAGAAATAGTAATAGTAGTAGAAGAAGAAGTTGTAGGAGAAGCTATTGCAATAGTAGGAGTAGCAATTGTAGCAAGAGTAGCAGCAGTAGCTACAGCAGTAGTAGTAATAGTAGTCGTAGTGGCAATAGTTGTGGCAATAGTAATAGAAGTTGTAGCAGAAGCAATAGTAGTAGTAGTAGTAGCAAGAGTGGTAATAGTAATAGCAGTAGTAGAAATGGTAGTAGTAGCAGAAGTAGCAGAAGTAGTAGTTCCAGTAGTAGTAGCAATAGTAGAAGTAATAGTAGTTGTAGATGTAGTAGTAGTAGTAATTGTTGTTGCAGAAGTTGTAGTTGTATCAGTTTAGCTATTGTAGTAGGTGGAGTAGTAGTAGCAGTAGTCGTTATAGTAGTAGGAATAACAGTAGTAATAGGAGGAGTAGGAGTAGAAGTAACAATAGGAGTAGTAGTACTACTACTACTACTAGTAGGAGCAACAGTAGCAGTAGCAGCAGTAGCAGTATCAATTATAGTAGTAGCAGTAGCATTAACAGTTATAAAAGTAGTAGTAGTAGTAATAGAAGTTGTAGCAAAAGCAGCAGTAGTAGTAATAGTATTAGTTCCAGTAGTAATAGTAGTAGAAATAGTAGAAGTAGTAGCAACAGTAGGTGTTGTTGTTGTAGTAATATATGTCACAGTAGCAGGAGTAGCAGTAGTGTTAGTTCTAGTAGTTGTACTAGTAGAAGTAGTAGATGTTGTAGTAGTTGTTATAGTGGTGGTAGCAGCAGCAGTAGTAGTAGTAGTAGTAGCAGTAACATAATTAGTATGTGGCACAAGTAGTAGTAGTAGTAGTAGTAGAAGTAGTAGTAGTAGCCACAGTAGTAGCTATCGTGGTAGCAATAGTGGTAGTAGCAGTAGTAGAAGTAGTAGTAGTAGTAGCAGCAACAATAACACTAGTATTTGTTATAGTAGTAGCAATTGCAATAATTATTGTAGCAGTATTTATTGTTGTTATAGTAGTAGTAGCAATAGTAGTAATAGTAGTAGCAACAGTAGCAGTAGTAGTAGTTGTAGTGGTAATAGTACCAGTAGTAGTGGTAATAGCAGTAGTAGTAGTAATAATAGTAGCAGTAGTAGTGTAGTCACAGTAGTTCTAGAAGTACTACTATTAGTAGTAGTAGTAGCAGTAGTAAAAGCACTAGTAGTAGTAGTAGTAGTAGCAAAAGTACCAGTAGTAGTATTAGTAGTAGTAGAAGAATAAAAAGCAGCAGTAGCAGTAATAGTATTTGTAGTAGTTGTAGCAGCAGTAGCAGTAGTAGTAGTAATAGTAGTAGTGGTTGTTGTTATTGTTGTAGTTGTGGTACTAGTACTTGAAGCAGCAATATTAGTAGTAGTAGTAGTAGTAGTAGTAATAGTAGTAGTAGTAGTAGTAGTAGTAGTAGTAGTAGCAGTAGTAGTTGTTGTAGTGGTAATAGTACCAGTAGTAGTGGTAGTAATAGTAATAGTAGTAGTAATAGTAGTAGTAGTAGTAGTTATAGTAGTAACAACAGTAGTAGTTGTTGTAGTGCAAGTAGTGTTAGAAATTGTTGTTGTTCTTGTCGTAGTAAAAGTAGTATTCATAGTAGCAGTAGTACATGGAGTAATAGTATTAGTATTAGTAAAAGTAGTAGTGGTAGCAGTAGTAGTAGTCGTAGTAGGAGTAGGAGTAGTAGTAGTTATTATTGTTGTAGTTGTAGTAGCAGTAGTAGTTATTGTAGCAGCAATAGTAGTAGTGGAAGTTGTAGCATTGACAATAGCAATAGTAGTAGTGCTAGAAGTGGAAGTAGTGTTGGAAGTAGTAGTTGTACTAGTAGGAGTTGTAGCAGTAGTAGTAGTAGTGGAAGCAGAAGTAGTAGTAGTAGCAGTAGTAGCATCAGTAGTCGTCGTAGTAGTAGTAATAGCAGTAGTTGCAGCGGCAGTAGTAGTGCTACTAGTAGTAGCAGTAGTAGCAGCAGCAGTTGTTGTTGTAGTAGTAGTAGTAATAGAAGTAGTAGTAGTTGGAGAAGTAGAAGCTGTAGTAGTAGTAGCTACAGCTATAGTAGTAATAGAAGCAGTTATGGTAGTAGTATTAGTAGTCATAGTAGGAGTAGTAGTAGTAGCGGTAGTTGTAGTTATAGTAATAATAGTAGTAGTAGCATTAGTACTACTAGCAACGGTAGTAGTAATAGTAGTAGTGGTAAAAGTAGTAGTAGTAGTAGTAGTAGTAGGAGCAGTAATAGCAATAGTAATAGCAGAATTTGCAATTGAACTAGTAGCAACAGCAGTAGTTGAAGCAGTAGTAGTAGTGGTAGAAGTAGTAGTCGAAGTAGTATTAGTAGACGCAAGAGAAGTAGTTGTAGTAGCAGTAGTAGTAGCAGAAGTAGTAATAGTAGCAGTAGTTGTAGCAGTGGTAACCGTAGTAGTAGCAGTAGTTGCCATAATGGCAGTAGTTATAGTAGTAGTAGTTGCAGAAGCAGTAGCAGTAATAGTAGCAGTAGTAGTAGTACTTGTAGTAGCTATAGCAGCAATAGTCGTAGTAGTTGTAGTAGTTGAAGTAGTGGTAATAGTAGTAGTAGCAGTGGTAGTAGTGGCAATAGTAGATGAAGAAGAGGAATAAGTTGTAATAGTAGTTGTAGTAGTAGAAGCAGTAGTAATAGTAGTATTAGTAGTAGCAGTAATAGTTGTAATAGTATTAGTAGTAATAGTAGTAGTTGTAGCAGTAGTAGTAGTAGTTGTAGCAATAGTAGTAGTAGTAGCAATAGTAGTAGTGCTAGTGGTAGCCGTTGCAGTAGCAGTAGTTGCCACAATGGTAGTAGTAGTTGTAGAAATAGTAGTAGTAAAAGCAGTAGTACCCGTAGTAGCACTAGAAGTAGTAATCATAGTAGTAGTAGTAGTGGTAGTAGTGCTAGTAGAAGTAGTAGTGGTAGCATTAGCAACATTAGTAGCAACAGTGGAAGCAGAAGGAGGAGTAGTAGTAGTGGTAATTATTATTGTAGTAGTAGTAGTAGATGCAGCGGTAGTAGCAGCAGTAGCAGCAGCAGTAGTAGCAGTAATACTAGTAGTAGTAGTAGTAATAGTAGAAGTAATAGTAGTACTAGGAGAAGTAGTAGTAGGAGTAGTAGCAGTAGTAGGAGTAATAGTAGTAGTAGAGGTAGTAGCAAAAGTAGTAGTAGTAGTAGTATTAGTAGTAATAATAGTTGTAGTAGTAATATTAGTAGTTGTAGTATTAGCAGCAGCAGTAGTAGTACTAATACTAGTAATAGTAATACTAGCAGTTGCAATATTAGCTGTAGCAGTAGTCGTACTAGTAGTAGTAGTAGAAATAGTTATTTTTGTTGTCGTTGTAGTAGTCATAGTAGTAGTCGTAGTCGTAGTAGTAGTAGTAGTAGTAGTAGTAGTAGTAGTAGTAGTAGTCGTAGTAGTAGTAGTAGTAGCAGTAGTAGTAGTGGCAGCTGCAACTGTAGTAGTAGGAGAATTAATAGTAGTAAAAGTAGTAGCAACAACAACAGTAGTTGTAGTGCTAGTAGTAGTAGTAGTGTGGAAATAGTAGAGTGGTAGCATAAGCAGTACTAGTTCTAGTAGCAGCAACAGTTGTCGTATTAGCTGTATTAGTGGCAGTAGTAGTTGTTCTAGTAGTAGTAGCAATAGTATTAGTTGTAGTAGTAATAGTAGTAGTAGCAGAATCAGTTGTAGGAATTGCAGCAGCAATACCATAGTAGCAGGAGTAGTAGTGGTAGAAGAAGTAGTAGTAGTAGTATTAATAGCCGTAGGAGTAGTACTAGTAGTAGCAATAGTAGTAGCAGCAGTAGTACTGATAGTAGTGGTAGTAGTAGTGGGAACGGAAGTAGTAGTAGTAGTAGGAGGAAAAGTAGTAGTTGTTGTTGTAGTAGTACCAGTGGTCGTCGTAGTACTAGTAGTAGTTGCCGCAATGGCAGTAGTGGTCGTAGTTATTGTAATAGTAGCAGTAGTAGCAATAGTAGTAGTAATAGAAGTAGCAATAGCAGTAGTAGTAGTAGTAGTAGTGCTAGTAGCAATAGAAGTAGTAGTAGCAGCAGTGGAAGAAGTAGTAGTAGTAGCAGCAGCAACAACAGTAGTAGTAGTAGCTGTAGTAGTAGTAGTAGTAGTAGTAGCAGTAGCAGTAGTAGTAGTTATAGTAGTTGTATTAGTAGTAGTAGCAGTAGTAGTAGTAGTAGTAATAGTAGTAGTTGTTATTGTTGTTGAAGTACGAGTACTAGTAATAGTAGAAATAGTTGTTGTTGTTGTTGTAGTTGTAGTAGTAGTAGTACAAGGAGTATTAGTAATATTAACAGTAAAAGTAGTAGCAGACGTAGTAGTGATAGTAGTTGTAGTAGTAGTGTCAGTAGTAGCAGTAGCAACAACAGTAGTAGTAGGAGAAGTAATGGGAGTATTTGAAGTAGTTGCAGCTACAACAACACTAATAGTAGTGATAGTAGTAGGAGTAATGGTTGAAGTGGTTGTAGTAGTATTACTAGAAGTAATAGTGGTAGTGGTAGTGGTAGCAGCAGCAATAGTAGTAACAGTAGTAGTAGGAGAAGTAGTAGTAGTAGTAGGAGAATTAGTAGTAGTAGTAGTAGTAGTAGTAGTAGCAGCAGTAGCAGCAGCAGGAGTAGTAGTAGTAGCCGCAGAAGTAGTTATAGTAGTAACAGCAGCAACAGCAGTAGTAGTTGTAGCAGTAGTAGCAGCAGCACTAGTAGTGGAAACTTTGGTAGCATTTGTACTAATATTAGCAATAGTAGCATCAGTCGTCATAATAGCAGTAGTAGTAGAAGCAATAACAACAGTGCTAGTAGTAGTCAGACTTATACTACTAGTAGTAGTCATAACAGTAGTAGTAGTAGTTGGAGAAGTAGTAGACGTAGTTGTAGTAGCACTAGCTGTAGGATTAGTAGTACTAGCAGTAGTGGTAGTAGTTTTCAGAGCAGTAGTAGGAGTAGTAGGAGTAGTAATAGCAGTAGCAGTAGCTACAGTCGTTGTAATAGTGGTATTAATAGTAGTAATACTAATAGTGCAGTAGTAGTTTTAGTAGTCATAGTATTAGTAGTTGTTGTTGTTGTAGCAGTAGTAGTTGCAGTAGTAGCATTTGTAGCAGTAGAAGTAGTAGAATTAGTAGTAGAAGTTATAGTAGTAGTAGTAGTAGTAGTAGCAATACTACTAGTGGTGGAAGAAGTAGTAGTAGTAGTATCAATAGCCGCAAGAGTACTAGAAGTAGCAGTAGTAGTAGTAGCAGAAGTAATAGCAGTAGTAGTAGCAGAAGTAGTAGTAGTAGCAGTAGTTGTACTAGTGGTAGCCGTAGTAGTAGCAGTAGCTACCGGAACAGTAATAGTAGTAGTAGTAGATGATAGCAGTAGTTGCAGTAGCAGCAGTAGTAGTAGTAATAACTATAGGAGTAGTAGTAGTTGTCGTAGTAGTTGTCCTAGTAGTTGTAATCGTTGTAGTAGTAGCAGTAGTAGCATTAGTAGTAGCAGCAGAAGCAGTACTAGTAGGAGTAGTAGTAAGAGGAGGAGGAGGAGGAGGAGGAGGAGTAGCAGTAGCAGTAGAAGAAGAAGAAGAAGAAGAAGAAGAAGAAGTAGTAGTAGTAGTAGTAGTAGTAGTAGTAGTAGTAGTAGAAGTAATAGTGGTAGTAGTAGTTATAGTAGTAGTAGCATTAGTAGCAACAACAGTCGTAGTAGTTGTTGAAGGAGCAGCAACAGTAGTAGTCACAGTAGTAGTTGCAATAGTTGTAGTTGTTGTAGTTCTAGTAGAATTTGTAGTATTGGCAACCGCAGCAGTAGTAGTATTATTTTAGTAATAGCAGTAGTAGTAGTAGCCATAGTAGCAGTAGTAGTAGAAGTAGTAGTAGTAGTAATTGTAGAAGTAGCAATAGTCATTGAAGTTGTTGTTGTAGTAGAAGTCGAAATAATAGCAGTAGTAGTAGTAGTAGCTGCAGTAGTAGTAGTAGTAGTAGTAGTAGTTCTAGTAGTACTATTAATAGTAGTATGAGTAGTAGTTGTTGTTGTTGTTGTAGTACGAGTACTGGTAGTAGTAGAAATAGTAGTTGTTGTTGTTGTAGTTGTAGTAGTAGTTGTACACGAAGTATTAGTAATTTTGTGGTAAATGAAGTAGTAAACATAGTAGTGATAGTAGTTATAGTAGTTGTATTAGGAGTAGCAGTAGCAGTAGCAGAAGTAGTTGGAGAAGTAATAGGTGTAGTAGAAGTAGTTGCAGTACTATTAGTAGTAGTACTAGTAGCAGTAGTAGTAGTAGTAGTCGTGGTAGTGGTAGCAGTAACAGTAGTGGTAGCAGCAGTGGAAGAAAGTAGTAGGAGCAGTAGCACTAGTAGTAGCAGCAGTGGTAGCATTTGTACTAGTAGTAGCATCAGTAGTAGGAGTAGGAGTAGTAGCAGCAGCAAAAGTAGTAGGAGTAGTAGTAGTATAAGTAGTAGTAGTAGCAGCAGCAGCAAAAGTAGTTGTAGTAGTAGCAATAGGAGTAGTTGTTGTAGCAATAGTAGCAGTAGCACTAGTAGTAGCAGCTGTGGTAGCATTTGTACTAGTAGTAGCATCAGTAGTTATAATAGTAGTAGTAGTAGTAGTAGAAGCAGCAGCAGCAGTTCTAGTAGTAGTAGTAGTTCGAGAAGTAGTAGCCGTAGTAGTAGTAGCAGTAGCCGTAGGAGTATTAGTTGTAGTAGTAGTAGTAGCAGTAGTGGTAGTAGTTTTAGTAGTAGTAGTAGGTGTAGTAGTAGTGGAAACAGCAGTAGCAGTAGCTGTAGTCATAGTAATAGTGGTATTAATACTAGTAATAGTAGTAGCGTAGTAGTAGTTTTAATAGTCATAGTAGTAGTAGTTGTTATTGTAGTAGTAGCTATCGCAATAGTAGTTGTAGCAGTAGTAGTTGTAGTAGTAGCATTTGTAGCAATAGAAGTTGTAGAATTAGCAATAGAAGTTGTAGAATTAGCAGTAGAAGTTGTAGTAGCAGCAGTAATAGTAGCAGTAGTAGTAGTGGTGAAAGTAGTAGTAGTATCAGTATCAATAGTTGCAGGAGTGGCAGTAGCAATAGTAGCAGTAGCAGAAGAAGTAACAGTAGTAGTAGTAGCAGAAGTAGCAGTAGTAGCAATAGTAGTACCAATGGAGCCGTAGTAGTAGCAGTTGTTGTCGGAATGGCAATAGTAGTAGTAGTAGATGTGGTAGCAATAGCAGTAATTATAGTAGTAGCAATAGTAGTAGTAATAATAGTAGCAGTAGCGGTAGTAGTCGTAGTAGTTGTAGTAGTAGTTGTAGTAGTAGTAGTAGTAGTAGCATTAGTAGTAACAATAGAAGCAGTAGTAATAGCAGTGGTAGTAACAGTAGTAGTAGTATTAGTAGTAGTAGTACTAGTACTAGTAGTAGTAGTAGTAGTAGTAGTAGTAGAAGAAGAAGAAGAAGAAGAAGAAGAAGAAGAAGAAGTAGCACTAGTAGTAGTAGCAGTAGCAAAAGTAATAGTGGTGGTAGTAGTAGTAGTAGTGGGAACATTAGTAGTAGCAACAGTCGTAGTAGTAGTTTCAAGAGCAACAGCAGTAGTTGTCACAGTAGTTGTTGCAATAGTCGTAGCTGTTGTAGTTCAAGAGCAACAGCAGTAGTTGTCACAGTAGTTTTTGCAATAGTTGTAGTTCTACTAACACTACTACTACTTCTGCTACAACTATAACTACTGTTGTTGCAATTGCTACAACCTTTTCTCCTTCTGCTACTACTTTTGCTACTATTACTACTACTTCTGTTATAGCTACAATGACTACTGCTACTGCTACTACTACTGTTACTACGATTGCTACTACTGCTACTACTACTACTACAATTACTACTACTGCTGCAACATCTACTACTACTACTTCAACTATTGATACAACTTCTACAACTGCTATTACTAAAACTACAACTACTGCTACTTATACTAGTACTGCTGCCACCGCTACTTCTACTACTACTTTTACTACTGCTAGAACAACAGCTACAATGACTACTGCTACTACTACTACTACTACTACTACTACTAGTACTACTATTACTACAACTACTACTAGTACTACAACGACCACACTACTACCGCTACTGTTGCCGCTACTACCACCTCTACAACTACAATTGCAACTACTGCTGCTACTGCTACTACTACTACAGCCGCTACTACAACTACTACTGCTGTTGTTGCTACTAAAAATGCTACTACTGCTACCTCTCCTACTTCTGCAACTACTACTACTGCTTCTACTCCAACTAATACTTCTACTGCTACTAATACTGCAACAACTACTACTACAATTGCAACTATTGCTGCTATTGCTACTACTACTACTACAGCCGCTAGTACAACTACTACTGCCGCTGTTGCTACTAAAAATGCTACTACTGCTACCGCTCCTACTTCTGCAACTACTACTACTGCTTCTACTCCAACTAATACTTCTACTACTACTAATACTGCTACAACTACTACTTCTACTCCAACTAATAATACTTCTGCTACTACTACTGCCGTAAGTACGAGTATTACTACTACTATTACAACTTCTACTAGTATTACTACAACTACTATTATTGCAACTACTGCTCCTATAGCTATGACTGCTACTACTACTGCTACTACTACTACTATGGCTACTACTTCTACAACTGTTACCACTATTTCAACTACTACTACTACTACTATTGCTACTACAAATAGTACTACAAGTACTTCCACTTTTACCGCTACTATTGCTGCTGCTATTACTACTACTACAACAACAAATACTACTACAGCTACTAGTACTTCTACTACAACAGAAAATACTACTTTTGCTACTATTGTAACTGCTACTACTACTATTACAACTACAACTACTGCTACTGCTACTGCTGCACCATTGCTAATACTTCTCAAATTAATACTTTGACTACTACCACTACTGCTATTAATACTAATACTTCTACTTCTACTACTACAGCGACTACTACTACTTGTACTTCTACTACTCCTTATGTCACTACTACTACTTCTACCATTACTATGGCTACTACTACTTCTACTACCAATGTTGTTGCTACTACTACTGTTATTTCCACTACTACAGCTACGGCTAATGCTACAGCTACTACTATTACTACTACTACTACAACTACTTCTACTACAATTACGACTACTCCAATTGCTACTATTGCTACTGCTACTATTGCTGCTGCTACTCCAAATACGCCTACCACTACTTCTGCTACCACTACAACTAATATAATAACTACTACCACTAGCACTACTACTACTACTAAACTGCTGCTACTGTTGCTGCTATTGATACTACTGCTACTTGTACTACTACTACTACTGCTGCTATTGCTAATATTACTTCTGCTGCTGTTACTACTACTACTATTACTAATACTGTTACTACTACTACTATTGCTACTACTACTACTATTGCTGTTACTCCTACTAATACGGCTACAAATACTACTACTACTAATGCTACTGCTACTACTAGCACTACACTGCTACTCTTTCGACTACTACTACTAATACGGCTGCTGCTTCTGCTACTACTACTGCGGTGACGGCTAATACTATTACTGCTACTTCTGCCACAACTGCAAATATTGCTTCTACTACTACTACTACTACTACTACTACTAATGCTCCTTCTAATACTTCTGCTGCTACTGTAACTAATACTACTTCTACAACAACTACTTTTACGACTACTGCTACTACTAGTACTGCTATAACTAGTACAGCGACTACTAGGCCTTTCACTACTACTACTACCACAACTTCCACTTCTCCTACAATAATAATAGATATTACTTCTCCCACAACTACTACTGCTTCAACTGCTACTACTGCTACTACTACTACAACTACAACTACTACTAGTACTCCTACTATAACTACTACTGCAATTGTTGCAACTATTGCTACTACTACGACTGCTACTACTATAACTGCTACTACTACTTCTATTACTACAACAACAACAACAACTACTACTACTACTAATACTACTACCACCACCACTACTACTTTTTCTCTGATTACTTCTACTGCTGCTACTACTTCAACTCCTAATAGTACAATTGCAACAACGACAACTACTGCTACTAGTACTTCTACTTCTACTACTACTTCTACTTCTTGTACTTCTTCTACAATTACTACAAATACTATTACAACAACAACTACTACTACTACAACGACTACTGCTACTATTACTACTAACATTACTACGACTGCTACTACTGCTACACTACTACTATTACTACTGTTACACTACTACTGCTGTTGTTGTTGCTGCAACTATTACTATTGCTAAAACAATTGCTACTACAACTGCTAGCACTACTACTGTTACTACTCCTACTACTTCGGCTATTACTACTCCTCCTCCTCCTACTAACACTACAGTTGCAAATACTACTTCTGCTACAACTATTGTTGCTATACTATTACTATTACAACAACAACAATAACTACTACTACTTCTCCTACCATTGCTACTTGTACTACCTCTGGTATGACTTCTATGACTACTACAATCGCTACTACTGCCACTGCAGCTACTACAGCTACTACTATGACTACTACCACAACTACCACAACGGCCACTACAACAACAACTGCTGCTGCTGCTACTACTACTACTGCTACTGCTGCTATTACTGCTACTTCTACCCATACTAATAGTATTACTAACACTACTGCTACAACTACCATAACTTCTACTGCAACTACTACTACAATAGCAACTACGATTACCACTGCTACTACTACCACTACTGCAACTACTGCTACTACTACTACTTCTACTACTACTAATACTACCATTATAAATACCGCTACAACTAATACTACCACTACTAATACTAACAGTAATACTACCACTACAAATACTATGACAACTACTACTTCTGCTACAACATTGCTGCTACTACTGCTACTACTGCTAGTTCTGCTACTACTACTGATACTGCTACTACTATGACAACTACTACTGCTAGTGCTACTACAGCTAATACTACTGCTACTACTATTACTACTACTACTATTACTCCTACAACAGCTACTGTTACTGCTGCTACTATTGCTACTACTATTGCTACTACTGCTACTAAAAATACTTCCACTACAATTGCTGCAACTATTGATGCTACTATTGCTAGTACTACTTCCATAGCTACTGGTACTCTTAATACTACACCTACTACTACTCCTTCTAGACAAATTCGTACTACAACTCGCATTCCTACAACAATGGAAACAACAACAACAACTACTACTACTACTAAGACTTCTAATACTACTTCTACACTTTGTGCTGCTACTACTACTACTACTACGACTACTACTACTACTACTACTACTATTACTACTGCTATTAATACTTATGCGACAACTACTATTACAACTATTATTACTACTACTTCTACGTCTGCAACTTATATACTACTACTATAGCTCCGGCTACTACTACGACCAATGCTATTACTACTACAACTAATACTATGGGTATGACTACTGCTACTACTACTACTACTACTACTACTACCGCTAGTACTGCTGCTACTATTACTTCT
The DNA here is from genome assembly GCA_005019695.1 of Trichopus zeylanicus subsp. travancoricus. Taxonomy (NCBI): domain Eukaryota; kingdom Viridiplantae; phylum Streptophyta; class Magnoliopsida; order Dioscoreales; family Dioscoreaceae; genus Trichopus; species Trichopus zeylanicus. The sequence continues at coordinate 74,983 of RXID01021410.1, read as the reverse complement.
ACTACTCATTTTCCTACTACTACTACTACTACTGCTGCTACTGCTACTACTACTAGTACAACTACTACTCCTTTTGCGACTATTACTGACTACTCCTGCTATTAGTGCTAATATTGCTTCTAGTACTACTGCCACTGCTACACTACTTCTACTATTCCAACTACTGTTACTACTACTACTATTGCTACTACGCCTATTATTGCTACGACTTCTTCAATTGCTATGACTACTACTGCTACTTCTACAGCTACTACTACAACTACTAGTACTACTTCTGCTATTACTACTAGCACTACTACTACTGCTACTACTACAACTGCTTCTACGGCTACTCCTAGTGCTACTACTACTATTACCACTACTTCTACAAACGCAACAATAAGTACTACTGCAACTACTACTACTACTACTATTACTACTATTGCTACTATTGCTGCAACTACTGATACTCTAACTACAACGGCTACTACAACTACTTACACTTCTATTCTGCGACTACTACTCCTACTACTGCTCCTACTGCTCCTATTATTACTACCACTCCAACTTCTATTAGTTCTACAACTACTTCTACTGCTTCAATTACTACAACTACTGCTACGTCTGCTACTACTTCTACTATGACTACTTTTGTTGTGCCTATTATTGTTGTTATTACTACTTCTGCTACTACTACTAAAACTAATGCTACTACTGCTACTACTTCTACTACTTCTTCTACTACTACAGCTGCTACGACTACTAATAACACTAATAATACTATGACTATTGCTACAACAACAACTACTACAACTACTACTTCTGCTATGAGTACTACTACAATTACTACTACAAATACTACTATGACTAGTACTACTACTACTACTACTACTACTATTATGACTACTACTACTACTTCTACTACTACTACTTCTTCTACTACAACTATTACTACTGCTACTACTACTACTACTACTGTTGCTACTACTTCTACAACAACTACTACCACAACTACTGCCACTTTTGCTACTATTGCCACTAATACTACTACTATAACTACTACTACTGCTGCTTATACTACTACTTCCCCTACTTCTACTGCGACAACACCAGCTACTACAACTACTACTACTCCTACTTCTACTACTACAGTAACCACTGCAGCTACTATTAATACTCCAACTACTTATGCTTCTACTACTCCTTCCACTACTAGTGCATCTACTATTGTTGCTATTACTACTACTGCCAATACTACTGCTACAACAACAACTGCTGCTATTATTTCTGCAACTACTATGGCTACTTCTACAACTACTACTACTACTACTACTACTACCCCTACATTTGACACTATTGCAACTACTAGTGGTACTACTACTACCACCACCACCACCATTACAGCTACTACTACTACCACTATTGCTTCTGCTGCTACTACTACTACAACTACGGCTAATATTACTACTTCTAATGCTACTACTACTACAACTACTTCTACTACTGCTGCTGCTGCTGCTTCTATTGCTACTACTACTAGTACTACAACTACAACTACTGCTACTGCTGCTACTACTACTGCAACTACTACTGCTACTACTTCTACTCCTACTGCTAGTACTTCTACAACTACTATTGCTACTACTACTGCTTCAGCTACTACTTCTACTGCTGCTACTACTACTTTTGCTACTGCTACTGCTACTGCTACTCCTACTACTACTACTACTACTACTACTACTACTCCTACTACTACTACCACTGCTGCTGCTGATGCTACAACAACAACAACAACTTCTACTACTACTTCTCCTACCACCACAACTACTAGTACTACTACTACTACTATTACTACAACTACTACAGCAACTACTACAACAACTACTACTACTAGTTCTACTACTAGTACTACTACTAGTACCACTACTACTATTACTACTACCACTACTACTATTACTGCGACAACTACTACTACTACCACTGCTGCTACTAATACTATTGCTACAACTACTACTAATTCTACTGCTACTACAACGACAACTACTACTTCTACTACTACAACAACTACTACAATTGCTGCTATTGCCACTGCTACGACGGCCGCCATGACTACTAATACTACTACTTTTACTACTACTATCACTTCTGCTATAATTGCTACTACCACTACTCTAGTACTGCCACTAATATTACTGCTAACACTACCACTGCTACAAGAACAACAACAACTACTACTACTACTACCACTACAACTACGACTGCTACTACTACTACTACTACAACTACTACTCCTGCTCCTACTTGTACTATGACTGCTACTACTACCACCACCACCACTACTACTATTACAATTAATCCGACTACCACTACTACTACAATTTCTAACTAGTACTATTACTTCTACAACAACTACTACCACAAATACTAGTACAACTACTACTATGACTACTACGCCTACTACTAAAACTATAACTACTATTACTACTACTACTACAACTACTACTATTACAACTACTACTACGGCTACTACTATGGCTTCCTCTACTATTATTTCTAAAACTACTACTACCCCTCCTATAACACCTACGAGTACTACGACTATCACAGCTACTACTACTACTACTATAACCACTCCTACCACCACCACTATAACTACTACTACTACTACTGTTGCTGCTGCCGCTGTTGCTACTGCTGCTGTTTCTACTGCTGCTGCTACTCCTACAACTACTACTACTAATTCTACTATAACTACTACTACCACCACTACTCGTACTACTTAAACTATAACTATAAGTATTTCTACTACTACTATTGCAAGTCCTACCATTACTATTACTACTTGTAGTATTACTATTTCTACTACTACTACTATTACTACTTATACTATTACAACTAGTCCAAAAACTACTAGTACTACTTCTACCACTACCACTACTCCTACCACAATTCTTACCACGATAACCACGACTACTACTAATTGTACTACTCCTACAACAACTACTACTATAGCTGCTATTACATCTACCATTACAACAACAACTACCACCCCTACGACCACCACTACTAGTACTACCACTAACACTACTACTATGACTACTACTACTACTACTACACCTAGTCCTATAACTACTCCTACCACTTCTCTTACCACTACTACTATTTCTAGGATAACTGCAACTATTACCACTACTACTACTATTGCTACTACTACTACTACTACTGCTACTACTACTACTAGTACTACTACTAATACTACTACACCTAATACCCCTACCGCTACGACTACTTCCACTACTACTACTACCACTACTACTACTACTACTACTGCTACTGCTAATACTATTTATACTACTACTACTAGTCCTACAGTAGCTACTACTACTACTAACACAACTGCAACTACTGCTACTACTACTACTACTACTATTATAGCAACAACTACTATTGCTGCTACTGCTGCTGCTCCTACTAGTACTACTTCCACACTACTACTACATATACTACTACTAATACTAGTACTAACCCTACAACAATTACAATTACTACTACTGCTACTACTACTACTACTACAACCACTACAGCTACTATTTCTACTACTACTACTACTAGTACTACAACAACAACTACTACTACTACTAATACTACCACTACTAGTACTACTAATGCTACTATTGCTACTACTACTACTGCTACTGTTGCTGCTACTACTACTACTGCTACTGCTACAACCACTACTATTTCTACTACTACTACTACAACAACAACTATTGCTTCTATTACAAATACTACGCCTACTACTACAACTACAACTAGTTGAACTACTCCTACTACTACTACTAGTACAACTTGTACTCTGACTACTACTCCTACACTTACACCTATTCTTACTACTGCTCCTGCTACTACTACTACTACGACTCTAACTACTACTACAACAACAACTACTACTACTTCTACTGCTGCTACTACTTCTACAACTACTTCTACATCTACTGCTACTACACTACTACTACTACTACTCCTGCAACCATTACTATTACTACAACAACAACTATTATGACTACTACTACTGCTGCTGCTGCTACAACTCCCACTACTAATACTCCAACTACCATTACAACTATTGGTACCACTACTGCTACTACTTCTATCTCTACCACTACTACTACTATTGCTGTCACTACTACAACTACAAGAACAACAACTACTACTACTAATACTACCACCACTACTACAACTGCTACTACTACAACCACTGCAACTACTACTACTACTACTACTATCACTATTACTTCAACTATTGCTACTACAACTACTATTCCCATGACCACAAGAACTACTTCTACTACGACTACAACAACTGCTATTACTCCTCCTCCTACTACTGCTACTACTATTACTACTACTACTAGTACCACTACTACTACTACTTTTACTACTACTACTACTACTAATTTTCCTACTACTACTACTACTACAGCAGCGACAACTACTACTATTGCTGCTGCTACTACTATAGCTACTACGACTACTCCTACTACCATCACCACTACTACTACTAATACTACTAGTATTAATGCTACTATTAGTTCTACTACTTCTACTGCTGTTGCTGCTCCTACTACTACTACTACAACTTTTGCTACTGATACTACAATTGTAACTACTACTAGTACTACTATTAGCACTACTCCTACTACTACTACAACTTCTATTACTACTGCTACTACTACTTCCGCTGCTACTCCTACTACTACTTCTTTTACTACTACTACTACTACAACTACTTCTACTCCAATGACTGCTACTACTATGACTATTACTACCATTACAACTGTTATTACTACTACAACAACAACAACTACTACTACTACTCCTATTCCTTATTCCACTACTACTACTATTACTACTACTACTTCAAAAGCTACTACTACTACTCATGCTACTGCTACTACTTCTACTTGTACTACCACTACTACTGTTGCTACTGCTACTACTAGTAATACGTTAGTACTATGCATACTACTACTACACTACTGCTATTGTTGCTACTACTGCTAATACTACTACTACTACTACTGCTACAACAACTACAACTGCTATAGCTATTGCTACTACTACTACTACGACTACTACTTATGCTACTACAACTTCAACTCGAGCTCCTACTCCTACTATTATTCCAAATAATCCTACTTCAGTTGTAGCTACTATGACTTCTGCTGCTGCTTCTACTACTGCTAATACTACTTCTACTACTACTACAACTGCTACTTTGACTGCTACAACTACTAATTCTACTACTTCTTCTGTTGTTGCTGCTACTACTTCTCCTACTATTACTGCTGCTACTAGCACTGCAACTACTACCTCTGCAACTATTACTTCTACTACTACTGCTACTACTAATACTGCTCCTGCAACTACTAGTATTTCTCCTACTACACCTACTACTAGTACTATTACTGCTGCCACAACTACTACTACAATTACTACCACTAGTACTTCTACTGGTATTACTACTGCTGCTGCTTCTACTGCAATTACTGCTGCAGCTACTACTATCAATTCTACTAATACTGCTACTACTACTACTACTACTACTACTGCTTCTACTGTTACTACTACCATCAATTCTACTATTACTACAGCTATTACTGCTACTCCTGCTACTACTGCCACTATTGCTACTACTGCTGCTGCTGCAACTACTACCACTAATCCTACTATTACTACTAATACAACTACTATAACTTACACTAATGCTAGTACTGCTGCTGCTACTACTACCACTAATCCTACTACTACTACTAATACAACTACTATAACTTACACTACTGCTACTATTACGGCTACTACTATGACTACTAATACTGCCCCTACAACTGCTACTATACTACTACAACAACAACAACTACTGCTCCAGCTACAACTGCTTTAATGACAACTACTACAACTACTTCTGCAACTACTACAATTGCTGCAACCACTACTACTACCAATACCAATACCTCTACTACTACAACTACTACTGTTACTACTACTACATTGCCACTACAACTATGTCGATGACAACAACAATAGCTACTACTCCTACTACTAGTACTTCTAAGACAACAATAACTACTACTACTACTACGACGACTACTACTAATAGTACTTCTACTTGGCAACTGCTACTAGTACTTCGACAGCTACTACTACTAATACCACTGCTACTCCTACCACTCCTACTACTACTGCTACTGCTACTACTACTCCTTCTACTACTACTTCTACTCCTACAACTACTATTTCTACTCTTACTACAACTATTACTACTCCTACTACTACTACAACATCAACAACAACAACTACTTCTACTACTTCTATTACTTCTACTACTGCTACCATGACTGCTGCTACTGCTCCTATTACTGCTTCTACAATTATGACAACAACAACTACTACTCTAGCTACTGCTACTACAACAACAACAACTACTACTACTACTCTTGCAACTACTACTACTATGACTGCTAATACTACTACTACTACTACTACCGCTACTGTTGCTACTAATGCTACTACTGCTACTAATGCTACTACTACTACCTCAACCACTACTGCTGCTGCTATTACTAATACAATACTACTATAACTTCTACTACTAGCACTACAATTACTCCAACGACTTCTACTATTCAACTATTCATACAACAAGTACTACTGCTACTACAACTACTCCTATTGCTACTACTACTACTCCTACCGCTATTATTACTACTACTATTACTGCTACTGCTACTACAACAACTACTACTACTTCTCCAGCTACTACTACTACAACAATGACTACTACGACTACTCCTGCTACTACCACAACTATGGCTACTAATACTAATGCTATTATTACTACTACTACTCCTCCATCTGCTACTAATGGTACTACTGCTAGTACTACTACCTCAACCACTACTATTGCTGCTACTACTAATACAATACTAGTACAACTTCTACTACTAACACTACAACTACTCCAACAACTTTCACTATTCAACTATTGATACAACTATTACTACTTCTACAACTACTACAACTACACCTATTGCTACTACTACTACTCCTACCACTACTACTACTACTACTTCTGCTACTACGACTACTTCTACTACTACCATTACTACAATTAGTACAAGTACTCCTATTGCTGCTTGTACTACACCTAGTAATACTACTACTACTACGACTCGTCCACCCGCTAATTCTACTAATGCTCTTGCTACTACTACTACTACAACTACTACTACAACTACATCTACTATTACTACTACATCTACTCCTACTACTATTACAACTCTGCAGCTACTACTACTGCTACTACTACTATACTACTACTGTTGCTACCCCAACAACTACTACTATGCCTATTACTACCAATACTACTACTACTACTACTACTACTACTACTAATATTACGACTACTATTTCTACAACTACTTCTACTACTATTACTACTACTACTACTACTACATCATCTACTACTCTTCCTACTGCTATCACTTCTATTATTACTACTACAATAGGTACTACCACTACTGCTATAGCCACTCCAGCTACTACTAGTACTGCTATAACTACTACTACTAGTTCTACAATTGCTGCTACTATAGCTACTACTTCTATTCCTACTCTTACTACTACTACTACTACCACAACTACTCCTACTAATACTTCTGCAGCTACTAACACTGCTTGTAATACTGCCACTGCTCCAACACCAACTCCTTTTACAATAATTACTACAAGTACTATAACTACTACTGCTACTACTCGTACGGCTACCAAAACTACAACTACAACTACATATAATACTACTACTGCTACTACCACTGCTTTTGCAAGCACTACTACTACTGCTACTACTACTAGTACTGCTACTACAACTACTACAACAACTACCATAACTATTACTGCTGCTGCAGCTGCGGCTGCAACTCCTACTACTACTAAAACTACTCCTACTTCTATTACTCCTACTGCTACAACAACAACTACTACTTCTATTAATACTACAACTACTCCTACTAATAATACTACCACAACTACTACCATAACAACTACTTCTACTGTAACTACGACTACTACTACAACTAGTACTTCTATTATTGCTACTCCTACTGCTACTGCTGCTACTACTGCTGCTAGTACTATAACTACTGTTGCTACTAGTAGTATTACTACTACTACACCTATTACTACAAATACTACTACTACTACTACTATTATTATTACTACTACTACAACAACAACAACAACTACTACTACTATTACTACTACTACGACGACTACTACTACTACTATTACTATGACTGTTGCTACTGCTGCTTCTACTACAATTACTACTACTACTACTACAACAACAACTATAGCTAGTACTCTTACTATTGCGATTACTACCATTACTACTACTACTGCTACTACTACTACTACGACTACCACTACTGCTACTACCACTAATGCTACTACTACTACTACTGCTATTACTACTACTACAACTATTACTACTACTATACTACATTTACTCCTACTACTACTAATCCTCCCCCAAATACAACAACTACCACTACCACTAGTACTACTACACTTACTATTACTACTAATACTACTACCACTACTACAACTACTACTACTAATCCGGCTACTCCTACTACTATTGCTACTATTACATCTACTATTGCAACTACTACTCCTATTGCTGCTACTACCTCTACTTCTACTACCACTACTACTACTGCTGCTACTACTGCTACTACTACTACTACTTCTACGACTACTACAATTACTACTACAACAACAACTAATACTAGTACGACTGCTATTACCACTACTCATACACCAATTCCTACTCCTAATACTACACCTACTATTACTTTTGGTACTAGAATTACTACTACTTCTGTTACTGCTACTAAAACTACAACTAGTACTTCTGCTAGTACTACTACTACTACTACTACTACTACTACTACTACTACTACTACTACTATTACTACTACTACTACTACTACTACTACTACTATAACTGCTACTACTACTACTACTACTACTACAACAACAACAACTACTACTACTTCTACCACCACCACCACCACCACCACCACCACCACCACTACTACTACTACAACAACAATAACTACTCCTATTGCTACTATTGCTACAACTACAACAACAACAACAACTACTTCTACTACAATAACAATAACAACTACTACTATTACAACTACTACCCCTACAACTTCTTCTAATCCTCCTCCTCCTCCTCCTACTACTACTACTACTATCACTACAATTGCTACTACTTGCTACTACTAGTACAGCCACTTATGCAACTACTACTTCTACTACTACTGCTGCTACTAATAATGATGCATCCACTATTGCTACTCCTACTACCACTGCTGCTACGACTACTACTTCTACGGCTACTACTATAATAGCTGCTGCTGCTACATCAACTACCACTACTCCTATTACTATAATTACTACAACTACTATTGCTATGGCTACTACTATTGCTACTACTACTACAACTACTACTACAACTAATACTATTGCTACTGCTACTGTTATTACCGCAACTACAACTGCTACTACTACAACCACTACTACTGCTACTGCTATAACTAATACCACTACTACTGCTGCTACAACTGTCGCTCATGCTACTATTGCTCATGCTGCTACTGCAAATGCTACTACTACTACTACGACTACAACTACTACAGCTGATACTACTGTTACTGCTACTACCATTGATATTACCACTATGAGAACTACTGATACAACTACTGCTACAACTACCACTACTGCTGCTATTATTGCTACTGCTACAACTACAACGACTAGTACTACTGCTGCTGCTGCTCCTCCTAGTACTACTACTCTACTACAACTACTGCCACTACTACTCCTCTTATGACTACTACTGCAATGACTTCTCCTACTAGTAATACAACTGCCACTCCTACTACTACTGCTACCACTCCAACTACTATTGCTATTGCTACTACTACTTCGACAAGACCTACTACTACTACTTCTTCAACTACTACTAGTACAACTACGACTAGTACAACTGCCACTACTACTACCACTACTACTACTACAATAGCTACTACCACAACTACTCCTCCTACTACTATAACTGCTACTGCTAGTACTATTATTACTACTATTACTACTACTGCTGCTCCTACTACTATTCCTACTACTACTCCGACTACTACAATGACTGCTACTACAACTACTAAAACTACTGCTGCTACTACTCCAACTACTATTGCTACTACTACTACTCCTAATGCTTCAACTAGTACTTCTAATACTACTACTAATAATCCTACTACTCCTTCAACTACTACTAATAGTACTACTACCACTGCTACTACTACTATAACATACTACTAATACAGCTATTAATGCTACTACTACTCCCCCAACTACTAATTCTGCAATAACTACACTTGCTACTACTACTACTATCGCTACTACTGCTAGTACTACCGCTAAAACAATTGCCACTACTATGACTACTCCTGAGACTACAACTGCTACTGCTAAATATAACTACTATTACTCTTAATACTACTACTACTACTAATAGAATTATTACTACTACTATTGCCATTATTACTACAACTACTACTAGCTACTACCACTATTGCCACTTCTGCAGCTACTTTTGCTACCAAGACTGCTACTTTCAACAATGTCGTTGCCACTTATGCTACTCCTACTACTACTACTGCAACTACAACTACTGCTACTACCACTACTACTATAGCTGTTGTTGCTACTACTACTACTACTACTACTACTACTATTAATGCTACTAATACTACTGCTAATGCTATTGCTGCTGCTGCTATTGCTACGGCTACTACCACTACTACCGCTACTGCTACTGCTACTACTACTGCAACTAATATGTTCGCTACTGATACTACTACTACTGCTAGTGCTACTACTACTACTATTACCAATACTACTAATATTATTGCTACTGTTCTTACAACTACTGGTAACACTAATGCTGCTACTTCTACTACTGCTGATACTGCTACCGCAACTACTACTTCTGCTAATACGACTATGACTGCTACTGCTAATACAACAACAACTACTACTACTACACTACGATTACTGCCACTACTATTACTCCTACTACTATACCCCTTAAAACTACTATTAGTATGACTACTGCTAATACAATGACCACTTCTACTACTACTGCTACTTCTACTCTTGTTGCTACTCCTACTACTAATTCTACTACAACAATCACAAATACCACTACTACTACTACTGTTGCTGCTGCTGCTACTACTACTGCCACTACTACCACTACTGCTTCCCCTACTACTACCACCACTACTAATACTACTAATATACTGTCACTACAACTACTATACTACTGCTACTACGACTACTGCAATAACTGCTACTAGTACTGCTCCAGCTACTATCACTACTACCACTACAACTGCTACAACTACTACCACAACTACTAATACTACTACTCCTACTTCAGCTACTACCACTACTATGCTACTAATAATACTACTATGACTACAACTACTACAATTAGCACTATGCCTACTAGCACTGCTATTGTTGCTGCCACTACCACAACTACTACTATTTGTACTCCTACTACAACTCCAACAACTAAAATAGCTACTACTAGCACTATTACTATTGCTACTACTAGTACTACTCCAAGCACTACTATTAGTATTACTGCTACAACACCTACTACTATTGCTGCTGCTACTACTATTACTAGCCCTACTACTACACACGCTACTACTACTACTAAAATAACTACTACTACTTCCACTACTACTATTGCTAGTACTATAGCTACTGTTACTACTACTACTATGACTAGTACTTCTATTCCTACTACTACTACTACTACTACTACTACAACTATTAATACTATACTACAACTACTACTACAACTACAACAACAACAACAATAACTACCACTACTTCTTCTTTTACTACTACTACTAGTGCTACTACAACTGCTGATACTACTCTTACTACTACTACTACTACTACAACAACAACAACAACAACAACTATACTACTCACCCTGCTACTACTCATACAATTCAACTACACCTACTACTAATATTAGTATTATTACTGCTACTACTATTATTTTTACTACTTCTACTACCATTTTTACTACAACTATTACGTGCTACTATTACTACAGCCACTAATGCAATTACAACTGCAACTATAACTGCTACTGCTAACAATGTTGCTGCCACTACTCCTCCTCCTCCTACTACTACTGCTACTGAACTACTACGATAGCTATTGCAACTACTACTACTGCTACTGCTACGACTAATACGACTACTACGACTACTACTACTACTATGTCTGCTGCTATTACTGCTACCACTATTAACACTGCTACAACTACTAGAACTGATACGATTGCTACTGATACTACCACTATCACAAATGCTACTGCTACAACTGCTACTACTAATACTGCAATTATAGCTTCTGCTACTACTAATATTTCTACTACTGCTGCTACTACTGCTGCTACTATTGCAATGGTTAATGCAACTACTACTGCTAATGCTACTACAGCTAGAACTTTTGATACAATACTACTACAATAATCACTATTGCTACTATTGCTACTACTACTACTACCAATACTATACCTATCACTACTACTAATGCTACTACCCTTACAACTGCTACTAATACTACTACCACTACTACCAGTACTATTGCTACTACTACTACTATTGCTACTACTACGACTTCTACAACTAATGACACTAATCCTACCACTATTGCTACTACTCCATCTACTATTGCTACTACTACCCCCCCATTGCCAATTCAACTTCTCCAAATACTACTACTACTACTACAAGAACAACAACAACAAATAACTACTGCTACTACTCCCCCTACAACTACAACTGTTATTACTACTACTGCCACAGTTACTGCTGCTGCTGCTACTATTTCTACTACTACTACCACTACTCCTCTTACTACTACAATTGCAACTACTACTACTATTACTACAACTACTACTACTACTACGACTGCTACTACTACTACTTCTGCTACTACTACTGCCACTCCTACTCCTACACCGATTCCTACTGCTAGTCCTACTACTACTACTGTTACTACTACTATTACTATTACTATACTACTACCCTAGCTGTTATAGCTACTACTACTATTTTGAATACTTCTGCTACTACTACTATTACTACTATTACTATTACTACTACCACTACTACTTACTGCTACTACTACTATACTATCCTGCGCTCTACACCACTACTACTACACCTACTTATACTACTACGACTCCTTCTACTACTACTACTATGACTACTACTACTGCTGCTATTGCTCCTACCACTACTACTACAAGAACTACTACTACTACTACTTCTATAATAACTACTACTACAACTACTACCTCAACTACTCTAACTTCTGCTTCTGTGACTGCACAATTACTATAATTACAACCAATAGCAGTACTACTACTCCTCCTTCTACTACTATTACTACCACTGCTACTATTGCCACTACTTTTACTACTATTACTACTACTACAACTACAACAAATGTTGTTGCTGCTACTACTACTAATGCTGCTGCTACCACTACTACTATTACTATTACCTCGACCACTGCCACAACAACAACTATTAATACAACTATTACTCCTCCTCCTAATACTACTACTCCCATTGCCACTGTTACTATTGCAACAACCACTATTACTACTACTTCTACTACAACTCCTACTCCTACTGCTACCCCTATCATTATTTCAACTACTATAACTACTACAGCAACTAGTACTTTAACTACTACTCCTCCTACTATAATTACTTCTGCTACTACTACTACGATAATAACTACTACTACTGCTACTACTTCTGCTAATACTCCACTTCTCCTACTCTACGACCACTGCTACTACTGCTACTGCAACAACTACTGCAACTACAATCGCAACTACTTATGCTGCTATGACTATTACAGCTACTACTGCTACAAATACGACTACTACTACTGTTGTTGCTGCTACTACTGCTAGTACTACTATTATTTTTACTACTATTATTTCTACTATTAGTACTACTACAACAACTACTACTACAATGCTTGCTGCTACTTCTGCTACTACTACCACTTCTACTACTACTACCACTTCTACTACTCTAACTGCTATGACTACTACTACTACTGCAACTACTACTACCACAGCTACTACTAATACCATAAGTAGTACTACTATCATAACAATGACAACTACTACTATAATTACTGCTACAACAACAACTACTACTACTACTAGCACAATAGTAGTAGCAATAGTAGTAGTACTAGAAGTAGTAGTAGTAGTAATTGTAGTAGTAGTAGTGATAGCAGTGGTAGTAGTAGTGATAGTAGTGGTAGTAGTAGTAGTAGCAGTAGAATAGTAGTAGTAGTTGAAGTAGAAGTAGTAGTAGCGGAAATAATAGTAGTAGCAAAAGTAGTAATAGTAGTAGTAGTATTAGTAGTGATAGTAGTAGTAGTAGTAGTGGCAGCAGCAATAGCAGTAACAATAGTAGTTGCAGTACAAGTAGTAGTAGCAGTAATAGTAGTAATAGTAATAATAATAGTCAGTAACTTGTAGTAGAGTAATAGTAAGTAATAGTTGTAGTCCCTGTTTTCTCCATAGTATCGTCGTGTCAGTCGTAGTCGTATCGTAGTAGTATGTCGTCGTCCGTGCGTGTCGTGCGTATGCCGTTTCCACCGATCTTTGTCAGTTGGCCGTCTTCGTCGTCGTGGTCCGTGGTCGTCGTGTCGTCAGTCGTCTCGCCCGCCCGTCGTCTCCGTCGTCGTCGTGGATCTAGTCGTTCGATCGTCGTGCTCATAGTATTGGCCGTCGTACCGCCGCCTTGTCGTCTAGTCGTTGCCGATCGCCCATTGTATGTCGCGTCCTATTTGTCCTCGTCCTCGTGTCTTCGTCCTCATCGGGGTGCTCTCTCGCTCAGGTGTTGATTCGTTGGTACGCCGTAGTGGAATAGTAGTTATAGTACTAGTTGTAGCAGTTGTAGTAATAGTACTAGTAATAGTAGCAGTAGCAGCAGTAGTAGTAGTTGTAATAGTAGTAGTAGTAGTAATAGTTGCAGTAGTACAAGTAGTTGTTGTAGTAACAGCAATTGAAGTAGCAGGAGCGAAGTAGCTATAGCAGTAGGAGCAGTAATAGCAGTAGTAGCAGCCATACTAGTAGTAGCAGTAGTTATACTAATGGTCAGAGTACTAGTTGTAGAATAAGTTATAGTAGTATTCGCTATAGTAGTAGTAATAGTAGTAGCTGTAGCTGTAGTAATAGTAATAGTTATAGTAGTAGCAGCAGTAGCTGTAGTACTAGCAATAGTAGTAGTAGTAGTGGGGGTAGTGGTACAAGTATTATATGTAATTATAGCAGTAGCAGCTGTAGTAGTGCTAGTAGTAATAGGAGTAGTGGTAGCAATTGTAGTTGTAGCAGTAATAGTAATAGTAGTAGTAGCAGTAGTAGTAGTAGTGGTGGTGGTCGTAGTAGTAGTAGTAATCAATCGTAGTAGTAGTAATATTGGTGGTTGTAGAAGTAGTACCAGTAGCAGTAGTAGTAGCAGTAGCAATCACAGCAGTAGTAAGAATAGTAATAGTTATTGCAGTAGTAGCAGTTTAAGAAGTATTCGTATTAGTAGTAGTAGTAGTAGTTGAACTAGAAGCTATAGTAGTTTTAGAAGTACTAGTAGCAGTGATAGTAGTCGCTAGTACTGTAGTTGCAGCAGTAGCGGTAGTAGATGTAGTAGTAATAGTTGTAGTAGTAATAGTGGTAGTAGTAGTAGTAGTAGTTATACCAGTAGTAGCAATAATAGCAATAGTAGTAGTAGGAGTAGTAATAGTTGTAGAAGAAGTTGTAGTTGTAGCAATAGTAGTATTAGTAGTACTAGCAGTAGTGGCAGTGGCAGTAGTAGTAGTAGCAGTCTTAGCAGGAGTGGTAGTAGAAGTAGTAATAGTGGTAGAAGTAGACACAGTAGTAGTAGGTGTCGTTGTAGTAGCAGTAGTCATAATATTAGTTGCAGTATTAGTATTATTATGAGTTGTGGTTGTTCTAGCGATAGTTGTAGTAATACAAGCAGTAGAAGTTGTAGAACTAATACCAGTAGTTGTAGTTTTAGTAGCAAAAGTATAAGCAGTAGGAGTAGTATTCGTAGTGGCAACAATTATAGCAGTAGCAGTATAGCTATATTAGTAAGTAGTAGAAGTTGAAGTGGTAGTAGCTTTAGTAGTAGCAGTAGTAGTAGCAAGAGTAGTGGTAGTATTAGCAATAGTAGTAGTATTAGTAGTAGTAGTTGTAGTAGTGGTTGTAGTTGAAGTAACAGCAGTAGCAGCTAGAGTAGTTGTAGTAGAACTAGCAAAAGTAGTAGTAGAAGTAGTAGTAGTGGATGTTAGTAGTAGCTGTAGTCGTAGTAATAGTAGTAGTAGTAGTATCAGTAGCAATAGTAGCAGCAGTAGTAGTAGCAGTAGTTAGTAGTAGTAGTAGTCATAGCAGCAGTAGTAGCAATAATAATAGTAGCTAAGTAGTAGCTGTAGTACTAGTTGGATTCATAGCAGTAATAGTTATAATCGTGGCGGCAATTGCAATAGTTGGAACAACAATAACATTAGTAGTAGTAATAGAAGTAGTAGTAGCAGTAGTGGTAGCAGAAGTAGTAGAAGTTATTGTGGTAGTATCAATAATTATGGAAGTAGTGGTAGTAGTAGCTACTATAGTAGGATTAGTTGTAGCAATAGTAGTAGTATTAGTAGTAGTAGTAGCTATAGTGGTAGTAGTAGCAGTAGTAGCAGCAGCAGTGGTAGTAGTAGTAGCGATAGCAGTTGTAGCAGAAATAGTAGTGGTAATAGCAATAGTGGTAGTAGAGGTAGTAGTAGTAGCAGTTAGTAGTAGCAGCAGCAGTAGTAGTAGCAATAGCAATAGTAGTAGTTGTTATAGTAGTAGTAGTTAGTCGTAGCAGCAGTTGTAGCAGTAGTAGTAGTATTAGTAGTAGAAGCAAAAGTGGTAGCAGCAGAACTAGTAGCTATAGTACTAGCAGCTACCGTAACAGTAATAGTAGAAGCTGTTGCAGAGTAGCAATAGCAATAACAGTAGCAGTAGTAGCAGCAGAAGTAGTAGTAATACTATAAGTCGTATTAGTGGTATTGTAGTAGTCATAACGGCAGTAGTAATAGTAGTAGAAGAAATATTAGTAGGAGTAACAGTAGAAGCAGTAGTAGTTGTTGTAGTAGCAGTAGTAGCAGTAGTTGTTGTAGTAGTGTTAGAAGTAGCAGTAGCACTCGTAGCCATATTAGTTGTTGTAGCAGCTATCGTAGGAGTAGTAGTAGCAGTAATAGTAGCAAAAGTTGTACTCATAATAATAGTAGCAGTAGCATCAACAGCCGAAGAAGCAATTGTTGTACTAGTAGAAGTAAAAGCAGTAGTAGCAGTAGTGGTAGTAGTAATAGTAGTAGTAGTAGTCGTAGTAGTAGTAGTATTAATAGTAAAAGAAGTAGTTGTGGTAGGAGTTGTAGTAGTAGTAGTAGCATTTGCTGTAGTAGTAGTCATAGTAGTAGCAGTAGCTATGGTAGCAGTAGTTGCAGTAGTAGTAGGTCTAGTAGCAGTAGCAATAGTAGTTGTACTAGTGGTAGTAGTGGTACAAGTATCATAAGTAGCTGTAATAATAACAATAGTAGTAGTCGCAATGGTAGTAGTAGTTTTGCTAGTAGGAATAGGAGTAGTGGTAGCAATTGCAGTTGTAGTAGTAATAGTATTAGTAGTAGTAGCAATAGTTTTAGCAGTAGTGGTCATAGTAGTAGTAATAGTCATAGTAGTAGCAGAAATAGTGAAAGTGGTTGTAGTAGTACCAGTAGTAGTAGTAATAGTACTCATTATGGAAGTTGTAGTAGTAGAAGTTATAGTTGTAGTAGTACTTATTATAGAAGTTATGGTAGTAGTAGTTACTGTAGTCGCAATAGTAGTATTAGTAGTCGCAGTAGTAGTAGCAATAGTGGGTGTAATAGCAGTAGTAGTGGCAGTAGTAGCAGCAGTAGCAGTTGTAGTAGAAGTAGTAGTAGTATTAGCTGTAGTAGCAGTAGAAGTAGTACTGGTAGCAGTTAGTAGTTGCAGTAGTAGTCGTACTAGTGCTATTAGCAATAGGAGTAGTGGTAGCAATTGTAGTTGTAGTAGTAATAGTATTAGTAGTAGTAGCAGCAACATTTGTTGTAGTATTGGTCAGAGTAGTAGTAGTAGTCATAGTACCGGTTGAAGTCATTTTAGTTGCAGTAGTAGTAGTAACTGTAGTAGTGGTAGTAGTAGTGGAAGTAGTAGTAGTAATAGGAGAAGTTGTAGTAGTAGTTGTTGTAGTAGTAGATGTTGTAATAGCAGTAGTAGTAGTAGCTGCAGGAGTAGTAGTAGTAATAGTAGTAGTAGTAGTACTAGTACTAGTAGTAGTTGCAGTAGTAGTTGTTATTATTTTAGTAGAAGTCGTGGTAGTAGTAGTAGTAATAGTAGTAGAAGTAGCAGTAGTAGCAATAGTAGCAGTACTAGTAGTAGTAGGAGTATTACTAGTAGTAATAGTAGGAGTAGTAGTAGTGGGAGGAGCAGTAGCAATAGTAGTAGTAGTTGTAGTAGTAGTCATAGTAGTAGAAGTAGTAGTTGTAGCAGTAGTAGTTGTTGTAGTAGCAGTAGTTGTAGCAGATGTAGTAGTAGTAGTACTAGCAGAAGTTGTAGTAGTAGTTATTGTTGCTGTTGTTGTTGTAGTAGTAGTAGCTATTGTTGTTGTAGAAGTAGAATTACTAGTAGTAGCAGAAATAGTAGTAGTAGGAGTCATAGGAGTAGTAGTAGTATTAGTAGTAGTAGTGCTAGTATTAATCGTTGTTGTAGTAGTGTAGTAGTAGTAGCAGTATTAGTTGTAGGAGAGGTAGTCATCATAGCAGTATCAAAATTATTTGTTGTGGTAGTAGCAGTAGAAGTAGGACAAGTAGTAATCAAAGAAGTAGTAGTAGCCAGAGTAGTAGTAGAAATAGTGCCAGTTATAGTCGTATTAGTAGCAGCAGCAGTAGTAACTATAGTAGTAGTAGTAGTAGTAGTGGTTGTAGTAGCAGAAGTAGTAGCAGTAATATGAGAAGTTGTTGTAGTAGTAGTTGACATAGTAGTAGCAATAGTAGTAGTAGTAGCAGGAGTAGTAGTAGTAGTAGTAGAAGTAGTAGTAGTGGTGGTAGTGGTAGTAGTAGTAGTAGTTGTTGTTGTTGTTGTTGTAGTAGTAGTAGTCATCATAGTAGTAGTAGTCATAGAATACGTAGGAGGAGGAGGAGGTGCAGGAGGAGCAGCACTAGTAGCAGTAGCAATAGTAGTAGTAGTTGTTGTTGATGTAGTTGTTGAAATAGTGGTGTCAGTAGTAGTAGCATGGTAATAACAGTAGCAATTGTAGTAGTTGTTGCACTAGTAGTAGGAATAGTAGTACTAGTAGTACTAGTAGCAGTTGTAGCTATAGTAGTATCAGTTATAGTAGTAGCAATAGTAGTAGTAGTAGTAGTAGTAGTAGTAGTAGTTGTAGTAGCAGTACTTGTAGTAGTAGTAGTAGTAGTCGCAGTAATAGTAGCAGTAGTAGTATTTGTAGGAGAAGTAAAAAGAATAGTTGTTTTAGCAGCAGCAGCAGCAGCACCAGCAGTAGCTACCGCAGTTGTAGCAAAGTAGTATCGGTCTTAATAGTTGTAGTAGTTGTAGCCGCATTAATAGTAGCAATAGTAGTAGTAGCAGAAGTAGTAATAGCAGTAGTAATAATAGCAATAGTGGCAGCAATTGTACTAGTAGTAGCAGTTGTAGTAATAGTAGCAGCCGAAATGGCTGTAGTTGTTGAAGTAGAAGTAGTAGTAGTAGTTGTGGTAGTAGTTGTAGTAGTTGCAGTAGTAGTAATAGTAGTCGTCGCAGAAGTAGTAGTAATAGAAGTATTATTAGTAATAGTAGCAGTAATAGTAGTGGTAGTAGTAGTAACAGCAGTAGTAGCAGAAATAGGGCTAGTATTGCAATAGTAGCAACAATAGCAATTGTAGTAGTAGCATGAGTAGTAGCAGTGGCAATAGTAGTTGCAGTAGCAATAGCAACAGTACTAGCAAAAGTAGTAGTAGTAGTTGTAGTACTAGTAGGAGTAGTAGCATTAACAAAAGGAGTACTTGTAGTAGTAGTGATAGTAGAAGTAGTTGTGTTATTAGTAGTAGTAATAGTGGTAGTCGTTGAAGTTGTTGTAGTGCTAATACTAGTAGTTGTCGTAGTAGTGTAGTAGTAGCAGCAACAATAGTAGTGGTGGAGGTAGTCGCAGTAGCAATAGTAGCAATAGTAGTAGATGTAGTAGTAGCAGTAGAAGTAGTAGTTATAGTAGTCATAGTGGTAGTAGTAGCATGATTAGTAGTAGTTGTTGTAGTAGTTTCTATAGTAGTAGAATTAGTTGCAGTAGCAGTCATAGACGTAGCTACTAGTTAGTAGTTGTCGTAGTAGTGTAGTAGTAGCAGCAGCAATAATAGTGGTGGAGGTAGTAGCAGTAGCAATAGTAGCAATAGTAGTAGATGTAGTAGTAGCAGTAGAAGTAGTAGTTATAGTAGTCATAGTGGTAGTAGTAGCATGATTAATAGTAGTAGTTGTAGTAGTTGCTATAGTAGTAGAATTAGTTGCAGTAGCAGTCATAGACGTAGTTACAGAACTAGTAGTAGTAGTAGGAGCAGTAATAGTAGTTGAAATAGTAGTAGAAGTAATAGTATTAGTAGAAATACTAGCAGTAGCCGCAGTAGCAATAGCAACAGTAGTATTAGTTGAAGTAGCGGTAGTAATAGTTGTAGCTGTAGTAAGAGTAGTAGTAGTAATGGCAGCAGTAGTAGTTGTATTAGTAGTAGTAGTAGTAGTTGTTGTTATTGCAGTAGTAGCAGAAATAGTAGTTATTGTTGCAGTAGCAAGTGTAGTAGCAGTAGCACTAATAGTAGCAGAAGTAGTTGTAGTAGTTGCAGTAGTAGCAGTAGTAGTTGTAGTTGTAGTGTTGTAGTAGTAGCAATAGTAGTAGTAGTAGAGGTAGTAGCAGGAGCTGTAGTAGCAGAAGTAGTAGTTGTAGTAGTAGTTGTAGAAGTAGATATTGTAGTAATCATAGTAGTAGTAGTTGTTGTTGTTGTAGTTGTAGTTGTAGTAGTAGCTATAGTAGCAAAAGCAGTAGTAGTAGCCATCACAAATGTAGTTGCAGAACTAGTAGTAGTAGTAGCAGTAATAGTAATAGAAATAATAGTAGTAGTAGTAGTAATACTATTGGTAGTAATACTAATAGTAATAGCAATAGTAAAAGCAGCTGTATTTAAGTATGGATAGTTGTAGTAACAGAAGTAGTTGTAGTTGTAGCAGTGGTAAGAGTAATAATAGTAGTAGGCATAGTAGTAACAGCAACAGCAGTAGTACTAGTAGTAGCTGTAGTAGTAGTAGTAATAGTAGTAGTAGTAGTAGTAGTAGTAGTAGTAGCAGTAGTTGTATAAGCAATAGTAGTAGCAGCTATAGTAGTCAAAGTAGTAGTAGTAAGAGTAGTAGTAGTAGCACTAGTTATAGCAGAAGTGGCTGTAGTAGTGGTTGTAGCAGCAGTAGTAGGAGTTAATGCAGTAGTCGCAGTAGTAGTTGTTGTTGTTGTAGCAATATTAGAACTAAAAGTAGTAGCAGTAGCAGTTGTAGTAGTGGTAGTAGTTGTTGTTGTAGTAGTCGTACTAGTAGTAGTTGTTGTAGTAGTAGTACTAGTAGTAGTTGTTGTTGTAGTAGCAGTAGTGGCAACAGTAGTAGCAGTGGTTGTTGTAGCAGTAGCAGTAGTTGTTGTAGTCGCAGAAGTAGAAGCAGCAGCAGCAGTAGTCGTAGTAGGAGAAGTTTTAGGAGTAAAAGTGTTAGTAGCAGCAGTAGCACTACTAAAAGTATCAGTTGCAGAATAAGTAATAGTAGTAGTCATAGTAGCTATATTAGTAGCAAGAACATCAATAGTAGTAGTGGTAGTAGCTATAGCAATAGTAGTAGTAGTAGAAGTAGTAGTAGCTGTAATACTAGTGGAAATAGGAGTCGTAGAAATAGTAGTAGCTGTAGTAGTTATCGCAATAGCAATAGCAACAACAGCAGAGGTTGTAGTAGGAGTAGTAGCAGTAGGACTAGTAGTACTTAGAGTAGCAATAGTAATAGTCGCAATAGCAATAACAGTAACAAAGTAGCTATAGTAGCAATAGTAGTAGTAGTAGCAGTCGTAGTACTAGCAATAGCAATAGTAGTAGTGTTAGTAGTACTACAAGTAGAAGCTATAGTTGTCATAGAAGTAGAAGTAGTAGTAGTAGTAGTAGTAGTAGTCATAGTAATAGTAGTTGTAGTAGTTGTAGTTGTGGGAGTAGTAGTAGGAATACGTGTTGGAGAAGGAATAGTAGTAGGAGTAGTAGTAGGAGTAGTAGTTGTAGTAGGAGTAGTAATAGTAGTAGTAGGAGGAGGAGGAGGAGTAGCATTTGCACTAGTAGAAGTCATAGTTGTAGTAGTAGGAGTAGAAGTAGTAGTTGTTGTAGTAGTGGTACTAGTAGTCCAAGTACTAACAGCAATAGTAGTTGTTGTTGTACTAGTGGTGCTAATAGTCCAAGTAGTTGTAGGAATAGTAGTAGTAGTAGTCGTAGTAATATTAGTAGAAGTAGTCGGAGGAGTATTACTCATAGTAGTAGTAGCAGCAGCAACAGTAGTAGTAGCAATAGTTGTAGCAGTACCAGTCGTAGTTGTAATAGTTGTAGTAGTAGTAATTGTCGAAGTTGCAGTTGGCATAGTTGTAGTAGTTGTAGAAGTAATACTTGTAGTAGTAGTAGTAATTGTAGAAGTAGTAGTTGGAGCAGTAGTGCTAGTAGTAGTACTACTAGTAGAGGTAGTAGTAGAGGTAGCAGTAGCAGCAACAAAAGTAGTAGTAGTTGTACTAGCAAAAGTCGTTGGAGCAGTAGTAGCGGAAGTAGTAGGTGTAGAAGTCGTACTAATAATAGTTGAAGTAGTAGTAATAGTTGGAGTAGTTGTAGTAGTAGTAGTAGTATAGAGTAGTAGTGGTAGTAGCCGCAGCAGCAACAGTAGTAGTTGTTATTGTAGTAGTAGCAGTAACAGTAGCAGTAGTAGTTGTAGTAACAGTAGCAGTAGTAGTAGTTGTTGTTGTTGTTGCAGAAGTAGTAGTAATAATAGTCATAATAGTAGTAGCAGTTGCAGCAGAAGTATTAATAATAATAGTATTAGTAGTAGTAGTTGCAATCGAAGTAGTAGTAGCCACAACAGTAGTAGAAGTAGTAGCAGTAGTAGTAATAGTAGTAGTAATAGTAGTGGTTGCAATAGTAGTAGAAGTAGTAATAGCAGTAATATTCGTAGTAGCAATAGGAGTAACAGTTGTAGTAGTACTATCCGTAGCAGTTGCAATATTAGTAGTAGTAGTTGTAGCGGTAGTAGTAGAAGTAGAAGTAGTAGTAGCAATAGTAGTAGAAGTAGTTGTAGGAGTGCGAGTAGCAGTAGTAGTAGAAGTAGAAGGCAAAGCAATAGTAGCAGTAGTAGTGGTAGTAATATTAATAGTAGTAGTAGTGCGTAATATTAGTTGTAGTAGCAGCAGTAGAAGTTCTAGTAGTAGTAGTAGTAGTAGCAGTAGTAGTAATTGTAGCAATAGTAGTAGTAGCAATAGTAGCAATTGCAATAGTAGTAGTAGGGCTAGCGTTAGTAGTAGTAGTTGTTGTTGTCGTAGTTGTAG
This sequence comes from Trichopus zeylanicus subsp. travancoricus, assembly GCA_005019695.1. Classification (NCBI taxonomy): domain Eukaryota; kingdom Viridiplantae; phylum Streptophyta; class Magnoliopsida; order Dioscoreales; family Dioscoreaceae; genus Trichopus; species Trichopus zeylanicus. The sequence continues at coordinate 51,122 of RXID01021410.1, read as the reverse complement.
TAGTAGTAGTACTAGTAGTAGTAGTGGTAGTAAAAGTAGTAGTTGTAATAGTAGTAGTAGCAGCAGCAGCAGAAGTAGTAGAAGTAGTAGAAGTTGTTGTTGTCATTGTTCTTGTTGGACAAGTAGTCGTAGTAGCATGAGTTGTACTAGTTTTAGTAGTGGTAGGACGAGCAGAAGTTGTAGTACAAGTAGTAGTTATAGTAGTAGTTATTACTGTTGTTGTAATAGTACTGTTGTTGTAATAGTACTAGTAGTAGTTGCAAAAGTAGCAGTAGTTGTTGTTGAAGTAGTAGTTGTTCTTCTAGTAGTAGTAGCAGTAGTGGTTGTGGTAGTAGCATTGTTACCAATATAATAGTAGTAGAAGTAGAAGTACTAGTTGCAGTAGTAGTAGTAGTAATAGTAGTAGTAGGAGTAGTCAGAGTAGTAGTCGGAGGAGTAGGTGTAGTAGACGTAGTAATAGGAGCAGCAGCAGC
>RXID01021410.1:8149-48149 GCA_005019695.1 Trichopus zeylanicus subsp. travancoricus | reverse complement strand
CTACCACTAGTACCACTATTACTACTATTAGCACCACTACTACTCCTACTATTGCTACTACTTCCACAACAACAACTACTACTACTACTACCACTACAACTCCTACTACTACTACTACTACTATTGCTGTTGCTACTATTACAATGACTGCTACTACCCCTATTACTACTATTACTACTACAACAACTACTACTACAACTACTACTGCCACTCATACTATTACTTTTACTTCTACTACTGCCGCTACTACTACCGCTACTACGATTGTGAATGCAACTTCTACTACAACGAACGCAAATGCCACTACTATTACAACATTAGCTACTCCTACTCCTACGACTCCAACAACTTCCACTAAAACTATTGCTACTGCTACTACTACTATTTCAACTACTACTGTTGCTACAACTACTATTACTACTCGTACAACTACCACTACTACTATTACTACTACTACTACTACTGCAACTACTACAACTGCTACAACTACTACTTCTACTAATCCTACTATAACTACTACTACTACTTCTATTCCTACTATAACTACAATTGCTACAACACCTATCACTACTAATACTTCTACTACTACTACTACTACTAATATTACTACTACTATTGCTACCAGTAATTCTACTACTATTGCTAATACTATTACTATTACAGTTACTACTCATACTACTACTATTACTACTATTATTACTACTACTATTGCTACGACTAGTATTGCTGCTATCACTACAGCTACTACATCTATATCTACTCCAACAACTCCTACTACTACTACTACTACTACTACTACTACTACTACTACTACTTCTATAACTACTACTAATACTACTACTACCACTACTACTACTACTATAACTAGTACTACTATTATTACTACTACTACTACTAATACTAGTACTACTATTTCTACTACTGCAATGAGTACTACTACTACTACAATGATTACTATCAGAATAACTACTGTTGCTGCAGCTTCTACTACTACTCCTATTCCTACTACTTCTACTCCTGCTGCTCTACTATAATTACAACCACTACTACTACGACTACAACGACAACTACTACTACTAGTGTAATTGCTGCTACTACTACTACCACCTCTACTACTACTACGACTACTACTATGACTACTACTACTACAACTACTACTAGTATAACTGCTACTACTACTACTACTACTACCTCTGTTACTACTACTATTGCTGCTTCTACTACTACACTACTACTGCAGTTACTTCTATTACTAAAATAATTACTACTACTCCTGCTACTATTACTACTACTACTACTACTAATCCTAGTATCACTACTACTACTGCTACTACCACTACTACAACTACTATCCCTACAGCTATTGCTATTCCTACTACAACTGCTAATAGTAATACTACAACTACTATGCCTACTACTACTGCTATTACGGCCAATCCTACTGCTACCCTATTGCTACTACTACTACACCTATTACCACTCATAATCCTAATCCTACAACTACCACCATTGCTATTCCTCTTCCTCCTCCCCCTCCTCCTCCTCCTACTACTACTCCAAATCCCACAACTGCTACTACTGCTACTACTACTACTACAACAACAATAACAACAATAACAACAACAACAACAACAACTACTACTACTACTACAACTACTAGTAATAATAATAATAATAATAATAATAATTCTACTACCCCTACTTGTACTACTGCTAGTGCTACTACTAGTACTACTACTACAACTAATTCTACAAGTACAACTACTCGTACTACTTCCACTAGTGCTGCTTCTACGACTCCGACTACTACAACTTCTATTGTTTCTACTGCTGCTACTACAATTACTACTAGCACTACTATTATTAATACTACTATTACTACTACTGCTGCTGCTGCTGCTACTACTACTACTACTACTACTACTATTACGACTATTACGACTATTGCTACCATTGCTACTATTACTGCTTCCAGTACTACTAGTAGTAGAAGTAGTGGTACTAGTAGTATTAGTAGTAGTAGTCTTGATAATAATAGATGTAGTTTTTGTAGTAGTAGGAATAGTAGTTGTAAAAGTAGTAGTTATAGTAGTAGAAGCAGTAGTACTAGTAATAGTAGTAGTAGTAGTAGTAGTACTAGTAGTAGTAGTCGTAGTATTCATAGTAGAAGTAGTAGTAGTAGTTGAACTGGTAGTAGTAGCAGTAGTAGTACTAGCAGCTGTATTAGTAGCAGTTGTAGTAGTAGTACGAGAAGTAACAGAAGCCGCAGTAGTAGCAATAAAGGAAGTAGTAGAATTAGTGTTCGCAGTTGTAGCAGAAGTAGTAGTAGTAGAAGTAGCAGTAGCAGTTGCGATAGTAGCAACAGCAATAGCAGTAGTAGCAGTTGTAGGAGTAGTAGTAGTAGTCATAGTAGCAGTAGCAGTAGCAGTAGTAGTTAAAGCGGTAGAAATAGTTGGAGAAGTTGTTTTAGTAGTAGTAGTATTAGTAGTAGTAGAAGTAGTTGTACTAGTAGTAGTACCTGCACAATAGTAGCAATTGTAGAAGGAGCGGAAGCAATAGGAGTAGGAGTAGCAGAAGTAGAAGTACAAGTGTTAGTCAACTACTCCTACTGCTGCGGCTACTACTACTCCTACTACTACTATTATTGCTACAACTACTACTTTGTCTACTACTACTGCTGCCTCTACTTCTACTATTACTACTGCTACTGCTACTACTACTACTCCATCGGCGATTAATACTACTACTACTTCTACTAGTATCACTACTGCTTCTACTACTACTGCTGCTACAACTTCCACTACTACTTTGCTACTACTAATGCTACTATTATTACCACTACAACTACTCCGAATACTACTACTACTACTACTACTACTACTTCAACTCCTACTCCTACTACTACTACTACTTCTACAACTAATACTACTACTACTACTACTACTACCACCACTTCAACTACTACTGTTACCACTACTGCTACAACTACTACTTTTGCTACTACAACAGCTACTGCTGCTGCTACTTCTACTACTACTGTGGCTACAGATACTACTACTACTACTACATCTATTATTGTTGTTGTTGATGCTACTACTACTACTACTATGGCAACTATTTCTACTAATATTACTACTACTCCTACTCCTACTGCTTCTACTAGTACAACTACTGCTACTACTTCTTCTAATACAACTAATACTACTACTACTACTACTACCACTATTGATACTACTATTACTATTACTGCTACTACAACTACTACTTCCCCTACTACTACTGCAACTGCTGCACTTGTGCTACTAAATGTACTACTAGCACAACCACTGCTACTACTGCTTTTACTTCTACTACAACTACTACTAGTACTACAGCTACTACTTCTGGTACTACAACTACTGCCACAACTACTACTACTACTACTACCGCTGCCACTATTAATACTTCAACTACTGCTACTGCTACTACTACTACTGCTCCTGTTGTTGTTGCTACTTCTACTACTATGGCAACTATTTCTAATACTACTGCTACTGCTCCTACTACTACTACATCTGCTACTGCTTCTACTAGTACGACAACAACAACTACAACTGCTACTACCGCTATTACTGCTACAACAACTACTACTTTTATGACCGTTGCTGCAACTACTTCTCCTCCTACTGCTGCTGCAACAACCCCAGCTACTGTAACTACTAGTACAATTGCTATTAGTAGTACAACTACTACAACAACTACTACTACTACTCTTACAACTATAGCTGCTACTACTATTACTACTGTTAGAACTACTACTACTACTACTACTACTACTACTTCTACCATTGCAATTACAACTATTGCAGCTAATATTGCTACTACTACTAAAACAACTACTAGTACTACTGCTACAACTTTTGCTAGTTCTGCTACTGCTATTGCTGCTACTGCTACAAATAATACTATTGCTGCTGCTACTACTACAATTGCTACGAATATTACTACTGCTGCTACTACTACTACTACAACCACTGCTACTACTACTAATGCTTCTACAACAACTACTACTAGCACTACTACTACTACTTGTGGTTGTACTACAACTGCTACTACTGCCACAACAACAACAACAACTACCACTACTACTTCTACAGCTGCTGCTACTACTAATGCTACTGTTGCTGCTGCGACTACCATGATTGCTACTACTACTACTACTTCTTCTGCTTCCACTGCTACTGCTACTACTATTACACCTACAACAACAACTACTATTACTACCACAACAACAACTTCTACTATGACAACTACAACAACAACAACAACTACTACTACTACTAATACTACTTCTTCTGCAGCTACTGTTGTTGCTACTTGAACAATAGCTACTACTACTACTAGGACTACAACTACTACTACTACTGCTGCTGCTACTACTAGTACTACGACAACTTCAACTACCCCTACTACTACTACTGCTACAACTAGCACTACTACTCCTAATACTCCCACAACAATAACCACTATTACTACTACTACTACTAAAACTCCTACTAAAACTACAATTATTTCTAACACTATTTTTATTACTACTACTGCTACTAGTACTATTAGTACAACTTCTACTACTACTACTACCACTACTACTGCTCCTATTTCTACTTCTGCTACTAATACTGCGGCTACTACTACTACTACTCCTCCTACTGCTACTTCTACTACAACCAATATTACTAAGGCTACTACTACTACTTCTACTACTATTCTTACTATTACTCCTACTACTACAACTACAAATCTTACAACTTCTACAAATCTTACTACTGCTATTACTGGGGCTGCTCCTACTTCTACTACAACTACTAATACTATTACTACTACTATTGCTGCAGCTGCTACTACTTCTACTACTACTACTAATACTACTACTACTACCACCACTACAACTACAGCTACAACTACTACTACACGTCATCCTACTGCTTCTACAACTATCATAGTTACTACTGCTATTGCTAGTACTTCTACCACCACTACTACTACAACTACTCCTACTCGAACTCCTATTCATACTACAACTCCTATAACTACTTCTGTTTACAACTACTACTATAACTATTACTACTACTATTACTACAGCAACAACAACAACAACAAAAAATCCTACTGCTACTTGTATTCCAACTCAAACTATTACCAGTAATCCAACTGCTATAACTGCTACTACTACTCCAACTACTATAGCTCCTACTAAGAGTGCTACTACTACTACATCTACTGCAACTACAATCACTGCTACTACTAATATTATAATTGTTACTTCTAATACTACTACTACTCCAGTTGTTACGACTACTACTACTGCTACTTCTTCCACTACTACCACTACTACTAATGAATCTGGTACAGTTGCTACAACAGCTACTACTAGTACTACCTCTACTACTCCAACTCCCACTCCCACTCCCGCTTGTACAACAACAACAATTACTACTACTCTTGCTACTCCAACAACTACGACTCCTACAACTACTCCTACTCCAACTGCTACTACTCCCACTCCATCTACTGCTCCTACTACTCCTACTACTGCGATAAAAACAACAACGACAACTACTCCTCCTCCTACTCCTACCCTAGTTACTACTGCTGCTCCTCTTACTGCTACTCCAGCCGCTACTGCTGCTCCTCCTACACCTACTCCTACTACAACAACAACAACTACTACTACTAAAACAAATATTACTACTACAACAACTACTACTATTACAACTACTACTGCTACTACTACTACTGCTACTATATCTATTACTACTACAACTAATACTACTACTACTATTACAACTACAAGTACAACGACTACTACTGCACCTACTGTTGCTTCTCCTACTACTGTACTATTACGAATAATAATAATGATAATAATAATAATAATAACACTAGTACTACTACTACTACTACTACTACTTCTATTAATACTACTACTGCTACTTCTACTAAGACTACTACTACTACTACTATTACTACTACTACGACTACTATTATTACTACTACTACTACTACGACCACTAGTACAACTTCTACTACTACTACTAGAACTATTAGGACCACTACTACCACTAGTACTACCACGACCACTACTACTGCTACTACTACGACCACTACTACTGCTACTACAACCACTACTACTACTACTATTACCACTATTACCACTGCTGCTACTACTCCGACTACTACTGTTGCGACTACTACACTACTACTACAACTACATCAACTAGCGCCACTACTACTCCTACAACTACAATTATTACGACTAACAATACTGCTACTACTACATCAAATAATACAACTTCTCCCCCAACTAGCACTACTACAACTCCTTCTACTACTACTGCTACTACTACCCCTACTACTACTACAACTACGACTACTACTACTTCTACTACTACTCCTCCTACTACTACTACTTCTAGTCTTATAGCTCAACTACTACTCCTACTACCATTACTACTATCGCAACTACGACTGCCACAGCTTCTACTACTAATATTATTACTACTACTCTACTACTACAATGACTGCTACTAGTACTACTACTACTCCTCCACCTACTACTACTGCTACTTCAACTATTACAACTACCATTACTATTACGACTAGTACTACTACTATTACTACTACCGCTGCTGCTACTACTACTAATACAACTACCACTGCCACTAATGCTTTTGCCACTACTACTACTATGGCAGCAGCTGCTACTACAGCTCCTCCTCCTCCTCCTACTGCTACTACTACTTCTACTAATGCTACTACAACTAATACCACTACTACTTCTTCTACTACTTCTACTATGATTGCAACTACTAGGACTACTACTACTACTAGTACTAGTACTAGTACTAGTACTACTACTGCTACTACTGCAACTAGTACTACGACTACTATAACAACGATTGCTACTACTACTGCTACTACTACCACTACTACTTCTAATTCTCCATCTACAACTACCTCTGTTACTACTACTACTACAACAACAACAGCAACTACTACAATTATTACTATTACTATTATTATTACTACTACTGCTACTCCTACTATTAATACAACTACTACGACTATTCCAGCTACTACACCTACTGCTAGTATTACTACTACTAGTCCTGCTACTGTTGTTGTTGCTATTACCACTTCAACTGCTGCTGCTACTCCAACTACTCCTACTACTACTACTCCTACTGCTACTGCTACTAGAACTACTATTACTGCAACAACTACTACTACTTCTACTACTGCTCCAACTATTACTCCGACTACTACTGCTGCTGCTATTACTACCGCAGCTCCTACTTCTATTACGACTACTATTACCCCTACTACTAGTAGTAGTACTACTACTACTACTGCATCAACTACTTCTACTACTGCTACTACTACTACTACACTTATTGCTGCTGCTCCGAATACTAATACTTCAACTGCGACTTTTACGACTACTACTTGGAGTATTCCAACTACTACTTATATTACTGCTACTACTATTATTGCAACTACTACTACTACTACTATTGCTACTACGACTTCGACTACTAGAACTGCTCCTTCTACTACTTGCACTACTACTACTGCTACAACTATTACTACTATAATGACAAAGACTCCTACTACAAGTACAACTACTCCTATAACTACTACTACTATTGCTGCTACTACTTTAAGTTCTTCTACTACTAGTACTACTACACTACTACAACACCTACTACTAGTCCTATTCCAACACAAACTCCTACCAGTAATCTAACTACTAAAACTACTACTACAACTACAAGTCCTACAGCTCCTACTACGACAGCTGCTACTACTACTGCTATCGGAGCTACTGCTACTGTTACTATTGTTACTACTAATACTACTACTACTCCTATTACTACTAATACTACTATTGCTACTACCTTGACTACTACTAGGACTACATTGTTGTAGTTGCTACAACAACAACTACTAGTACTACTTCTACTATTCCTACTCCCATGTCGACTACTGCTACTACTGCTCCTGCTACAACTACTATCACTACTCCAACTGCAATGACTCCTACGACTACTCCTACTCCTACTCCTCCTCCTCCTCCTCCTCCTCCTCCTCCTCCTCCTCCTCCTCCTACTACTACTACTACTACTACTACTACTACTATTACTACTAATACTACTACTACTGTTGCTGATACTCCTACTCCTACTACTACAACTACCCCTACTCATACCCGTACTACTACTTCTTTACCTACTACTACTACTATTAGTACTACTACTGCTGCTGTTGCTGTTGCTGCTGCTACTGCTTCTACTGCTGCTGCTATTACTATTAGTACTAATACGGCTATTGCTAATACAACTACTGCTACTATTACAACAACTACTATAGCTACTTTTATTACTACTGCAACTAGTACCACTACTACTATTACAATAACAACTACTACTAATACTACTACTACAACAACAACAACAACTACTACTACTATTACTACTACTACTACTGCTATAACTACTACTACTTCTACTACTCCTACTACTATAGCTACTACTACTTTTACTAATACTACTACCACTACTTCTACTATTACTACTAGTACTACTACCACTACTAGTATGATGACTACTACTACCACTACTACTATGACCGCAACTACTACTACAACTGCTGCTGCTGCTGCTGCTACCACTACTACTACTACTGCTATGACCACTACTACTACTGCTTTTACTACAACAAAAATAACAATAACTATTGCTGCCACTACTCCTAATACTAATAATATTACTACTACTACTACAATTACTTCTACGACTGCTACTACTACAACTACTGCTGCTGCTACAACTCCTGCTCCTACTACGACTACGACTACGACTACTTCTACCACCACTACTACTACTGTTACTACTACTCCTACTACCACAACTACTACTATTACAAACTACTGCTATTGCTTCTATAATAATTACTGCTACTACAACTAGCACTACTACTCCTACAACTATTACTCCTACTACAAATATTGTAACTTCTATTAGTGCTACTACTACTACGACTACCACTTCGACCACTTCTAATATTATTGCTAAAACTACTACTACTACTCCTACTACACCTACTAATACTTCCACTACCACCACCACTACTACTACTACAACAACAACAACAACTACTACTACTCCTACTACTACTACTCCTACCACCACCACTACAACTACAGCTGCTACCGCTACTAGTACTGTTGCTGCTACTGCTACCGATGCTATTGCTACTGCTGCTTCCTACTCATATAACTACTACAACAACTACTACTACAACTACTACTGCTACCACTAGTCCTACCACTTCTACCATTACTACTAGTATTACTACTAATCCTGCTACTACACCTATTTTCACTACTGTTACCATTTCTACTACTACTATTTCTACTACTACTACTTCTCCTACTCCTACTTCTATTTCTACGATTATTACTACTATTTCTACTACTACCACTACAACAACAATAATAACAACAACAACTACTGCTGCTGTTGTAGCTGCTCCTACTTCTACTATTACAACTTCTCTAAAAATTACTACTACTACTTCTACTACTACTACAACTACAGCCACAACTCCGACCACCACCACCACAACTACTATTACTCCTACAACTACTCCTACAACTACTCCTACCACAACTCCTACCACTGCTACTATTTCTACTACTTTTATTACTACTACTACTACTACTGGTACAACTATTACTTGTACTATTACAATAGCTATTACTACCCCCACAACCACCACCACTACTAATGCAACTGCTACAACAACTACTACTACTACAACTACTCCTCCAACTACTCCTACCACTACTCTTACCACTACTACTATTTCTACAAACTACTAAACTATTACCACTAGTACTACTACTATGACTACTACTACACCTAATACTCCTAACACTCCTACCACCACTACTACTACTACTAGTACTACTACTTCTATTGCTACTACTAGTAATACTACTTCTACTACTACTACAAGTAATTCTACTCTACAACAACAACTACTACTACTATAACAACAACAACTACTCCTACTACTACTCTTGTTGTTGTTGCTGCTGCTACTACTATACTACTACTACATAAGATACTACTAGTACTACTATTACCCAACAATAATTACTATTACTATTACTACTACTACTACTACAACTCCTATCGCTACAAATACTGCTACTACTACTACTACTACTACTACAAATACTACCACTACTACTGCCACTACTGTTACTACTACTACTGCTACGACTACTACCAGAGCCACTACAACTACTATTTCTACTACTACTACTACTACAACAACTACGAATACTAATACTACTAGCACTACTACAACTACTGCTACTACTACCACTGCTACTTCTTCGGCTACAACTAGTGCTACTAACGATGCAACCACTACTGCTTCTACTACTCGTATTACTGCCACAATAACAACTACTACTAGTCTGATTAGAATAACAACAACAACAACTTCCACAAGTACGACTACTATTATCACTCCAACTACTACTATTACTACAACTATGATTCCAACAATTACTGCTACTGGTACTACTACTCATATTGCTACTACTAGTACTTGTTCTTCTATCGCAAAAACTATAACTACTATGACTACCACTACTACTACTCATACTTCAACTGCAACTACCACTACTACTGTTATTAATACTCCAAATACTGCTACCAATACTCCTGCAACTACTACTACTGCTATTACTACACCTGCTATGCCTACTACCACAACTATAACAACAACTACTACCACTACTACTTGTACTCCGACTACTACTCCTACACCTACACTTATTCCTACTACTACTCCTGCTCCTGCTACTACTTTTCTACTACTACTACTACAGTTGTTGTTGCTACTACTACTACAAGTATTACTACTACATCTTCTATTACTAGTACAACTGCAACGACTACAACTACTATTACTATTACTAATACTACTATTACTAATACTAATACAACAACAAATACTGCTGCTACTACTGTTACTACCACCACCACTACTACTACTACTTCTACTGTTACTACTGCTGCTGCTACTACTACTACTACTACTACTACTACTCATGATCCTGCTCTTACTACTATTTCTCATAAAATAACAACTGCTGCAACTACTCCAACTCCTACAACTATTACTACTACTATAACTAATGCTACTACGACTACTACTACTACTTCTGCTTCAACTAATATTGTCGCTGCTTCTACTACAGCTGCCACTACCACAACTAGTACTACTACTAATACTATTACTACCACTGATATTACTACAACTACTACTACTACTCCTACTCTTGCTCCTACACCTATCCAACTCTTCCTCATGCTGCTACTAGTACTAGTAGTACTAGTAGTACTCTACTACTAGCACTACTACTACTATTTCTACTAATACTACTACTTCTACTCCAACTCCTACTAATACAACTCCTACTATCACTACTAATACAATTATTAGTACCACTATTACTACTACTACTACTACTTCCACTACTACCATTGCTAGAAACGACTACTACCACTCCTATCACTACTACAACTGCTACTACTATTACTGCGATTACAACTATTTCTACTACTACTACTACAACTAATTCTACTACTATCGCAACTATTGCCGCTACTACTGCTACTGCAACTGCTTCTGCTACAACAACAACAACTACTGCTGCTACTACTACCACTACTACTACTACTATAACTACTACAACAACTACTACTGGTACAACTTCTACTACTAGTACTACTTCTACAAATACTACTACATCTACTGTAGCTACAGAATAACTACAACTGCAAGCACTAGTACTACTACTACTTAAGCAACTCTTACTATAAGTACCACTACTACTACTACTACAACTATTGTTGTTGCTACAACTACTACAACTACTGCTCCAACAACCACAACTATTACTAGTACCACTACTACTACTTCTTCTACCACTACTGCTACTACATCTACTTCTACTATTATAACTACTACTGCTATAGCAACTGCTACTTCTGCTACTACTACTACCCACACTACTACTACTACTACTACTACTATGACTGCTACTACTACTACTACTACTACTCCTACTCCTGCTACTACAACTACTACTCATTAAACTACTACTGCTATAACTACTCCAACTCCTACTTCTATTGTTACTACCACAACTAAAACTACTACTACTACTACTTCTTTCGCTACAACTAATATTACCGCTACTTTTACTGCAGCTGCTGCTACTACCACTATGACTACTAATACTACTAATATAATTAGTACTGCTGAAGTTACTACTACTACTAGTAGTCCTACTCCTGGTCCTACACCCACTCCAACTCTTACTCGTGCTGCTACTGCTACTACTAGTACCACTACAAATACTTATACTAATAATACTACTCCTACTCCAACTCCTACTAGTACTACTCCCACTATTACTATTAATACCACTATTACTACTACTACTACTACTTCCACAACTACCACTGGTACAACTATAACTACCACTCCTATGACTACTACAACTACTACTACTATTACCACTATTACTACTATTACTACTACTACTACTACGATGAGTAAAACGACTACTGCCGCAACTATTGCTATCCGTATAACTAATACTACTATGACTACTTCTACAACAACTACATCGTCTACTGTTACTACACTACTACTACAACTGCTAGTACTAGTACCACTATTACTGCTACAACTATTGCTATTGCTAAAACTACTACTGCTACTACTAATACTACTACTACAACAACAACTAGTACTACTACTCCAACAACCACTGCCACTACTACTACTACTACTTCTACTACTACTGCTACTGCTATAACTATAACAACAACAACTACTACTGCTGTTGCTACCACAAGAACTACTACTACTACTAATACTACCATCACTACGACAACTACTGCTACTACTACCATTGCAATTACTACTACTACTACTGCTGCTGCTACTGCTACTACTACCATTGCAATTACTACTACTACTACTGCTGCTGCTACTGCTACTACTACTACTACTACGACCACAACAACTACTTCTACTACTACTATTGTGATAGCTACTGCTACTCCAACTACCAGTACTACTGCAACAACAACGACCACCACCACCACTACTACTACTACTACTACTTTTCCTACTACTACTACAACAGCTGCTACTAATACTACTACTACTTCTGCTACTACTTCTGCTGCTACTACTACCCCTACTATCACCACCACCATTACTACTAATACTACTACTATTACTGCTACTATTATTTCAACTACTGCTAGTACTACTGCTACTACTACTTCTACTACAACCAATCCTACTGCTACTATGACTACGACTGACTACTATTGTTACTACTACCAAGAATACTCCTATGACTACTACTAGTACTATTATTTCTACTACTGCTACTGTTGCTGCTGATACGACTCCTACTACTACTTCTTTTACAACTACTTTGATTACTACATCTACTACTACTCCTACTCCTACTACTACAAAAACTACTGCTTCAACTCCTATTACTACTACTACTACGACTACTACTACTACTACTACTACAATGACTACTACTACCCTTGCTCCTATTTCCACCACCACCACCACTACTACTACGACTACTATAATAGCTGCTTCTACTACTACAACTATGGCTACCACTACTACTTCAACTTGCACTATGACTACTACTACAGTTGTTGCTACCGTTGCTACTACAGGTACTACTACTAATAATAATAATATGCTACTAGTATGAATATTACTATAACACTACTACTGTTGCTGCTACTGCTGCCACTACTACTAATACTACAACTACTACTATTGCTACACTACTACTACTGTGGCTACTATTGCTATTACTTCTAACACTACTACTAGTACTACACCAACTACTACTGCTACCACTAGTACTATTGCTGCCTCTGCTATTGCTACTGCTACTACCACTACTACTATGGTTGCTACTAGAACTACTACTGCTACTACTACTATTACAACAACAACAACTACTACTACTACTACCAATACTGCTACTGCTGTAACTATTGCTACTACTTCTCCTACTCCTATTGCTACTATTACTACTGCTACTAGTAATACTACTACTACTACTAATGTTGCTACTATCAACACTACTATTACTATTGCTACTACTGCTCCTACTTTGACTTCCATTGCTACTGCTGCTACTAGGACTACAACTTGTAATGCTACTACTATTATGTCTCCTACTTCTACTACTGTTGCTTCTATAACAGCTACTTCCACTACTGCTTCTACTATTACAACTAGTACTACTACTACTACTACTATTGCTATGACAACTAGTTCTGCTACTACTTTTACGAATATTACTACTACAACAACTACTGCTGCTCCTGCTGCTCCCACTGCTACTCGAACAGTTACTACTACTACTCCAACTTTTCTTGCTACTACTACTACTCAACTACTAATACATCTACTACAACTACTATTGCTACTACTACTACTCCTCCTCCTCCTCCTACTACTACTACTACAACTACTTCTACTACTACTACTACTACTACTACTACTACTAGTACTACTACTACTACTACAAGTACTACTACGAGTACTACTACAACTGCTACTACAGCAACTACTTCTACTATTACTAATACTATTACCACAACTACTACTAGTACTACTTCTGCTGCAGCTAATTTTGCTACTACTACTACTTCTACTACTACTACTACTATTACTACTGTGACCACAATTTCTACAACAACTACTACTACAGCTTCTACTGCTACTACTATTCCGGCCACTACTATTAATTCTACTATTACTACATGTACTACCACTACTTCTACTACTATTGCTATTACTTCTTCAACTACAACTACCGTTGCTATTACTACGACTACTACTACTGCTATACTACTATTACTGCCATTACTAAAACTACTACTACATACACTACAACTACTACTACCACTATGACTCCTAATACTGGTACTACTACTGCTACTACTACTACTCCTACCATAGCTACTTCAATGATAACTAATACTACTAATACTCCTACTGCTACTACTACTATAGTTGCTACTACTACCACTACTACTACCTCTACTACTAGTACTACTCCTACAACTACTACTACACTACTACTACAACTAATTCTATGACAAAAACAATAATAACTACTACTAATAATAGTACTTCTACTAGTAGTACTACTAGTACTTCGACTGCTACTGCAACTACTACCACTACTACTACTACTACAACAACAACAACTACTACTACTACTCCTCCTACAACTACTACTTCTACTCTTTCTGCTACTACTACTACTACTTCTACTACTACTGCAATAATAATAACTACTACTATGTCTGCTATCTCTACTACTGCTAGTACAACTACTATTACTTCTATTACAGCTACTACTACTACTATTACTACTACTACCCCTGCTACTACTACTTCTACTCTTTCTACTACTACTATTACTCCTACTACTACTAAAACGACAACAACAACAACTACTGCTACTATAACTACTGCTTCTACTTCTGCTACTAGCATTACTACTACTACTACTCCTCCTCCTCCTATTACTACTACTATAACTCTAGCTAATACTACTAAAACAACAACTACTACTACAACTGTAGCTACTACTAATGCTATGTCTACTACTGTTGCTACTATGACTACTACTTCTACTACTGCTACGACTGCTACTACTGCTGCTACTACTACCTCTGCCACTACTACTGCTTCTACTACAACTACAATACTACTACAACTTCTACTACTAGCATTGCTACTACTACAACAACTACTTCTGTTACTGCTATAATTTAATACTACTACTATAATTTCTACAACTACTGTAACTACTCGTACAGCTACTACTACTCCACCTACTGCAACAACTACTACTATTTCTGCTACTACCACTACTGCTACTACATCTTCTACTACTTATACTGCTACTACTACAAGTACTCCTACTACTACTACAACAACAACTTCAACTACTACAACTACTATTACTACTGTAGCTACTACTACTCCTACTCCTTATTCCACTACAACTACTACAACGAATACTAGTACTACTACTACTACTTCAACAACTGCTACTACTAATACAACTATGACTACTACTACTGCTGCTTCTGCTTGTACTACTACAACTACTACTGCTTTTGCTTTTGCGGCTACTACAGCCACTACTGCTACTACTACTAATACGCAACTATTTCAAATATGCTACTACTATGAATACTATTTCTACACTACTACTACAGCTGCTACTGCTGCTGCTATTGCTAATACTACAACAACAACTACTATTACTACAACCACCACCACCACCACCACCACTATTGCTATAGTTCCTGCTGTAGCTGCTGTTACTGCAGCTATTGCTACTACTCCTACCACTCCTATTACTTCTACTACTACTACTACTGCTGCTAGTCCCACTAATACTACAACTATAGCTACTACTACTCCTACAGCTACTACTGCTAATTCTACTTCTACTCCTACAACTATTACTGCTATGATTACTACTACTCCTCCTCCAACTTTAACTACTGCTACTCCTATTCTGACTGCAACTACCACTACTACTGTTACTAATACTACTACTACTAATAATAATACTCCTGCAACTACTGCTACCACTATTACTGCTAGTGCTAAGACAACTACTACAACTACAACTACCACTCCTACTACTACTACTATTGCTAGCACTCTGACTACCACTCCTACACTACACCTTTTCGTACTGCTACTGCCACTACTCCTATTATTACTACTACTGCTGTTGCTGCTGCTATTACGACTACTACATCTATTACTAGTACTACTGCTACTACTACAACTGCTATTACTACTACTAGTACCACTATTACTAATACTGCTGCTACTACTACTACTACTACAGCTACTTCTACAGCTATTGCTACTACTACTACCACTACTACTACTACTCTTACATCTACTACTATAACTACTGCTGCTACTACCACCACTACTACAACTACTAGTACTACTATGACTACAACAACAACTACTACTACTCCTACTCATACTCCTGCTACTACTACTACTACTACTCATAAAACTACTACTGCTATAACTACTCCAACTCCTACTTCTAGTACTACTACCATAATGAATACTAATACTAATACTACTACTACTACTACTATTACTACAACTACTTCTATGGCAACTAATTCTACTGCTACTTCTATGGCAGTTGCTGCTACCACTACTACTACTACTAACATTTTTAGTACTATTGATGTTACTACTTCTACTACTAGTCCTACTCCTACTCCTAGACCTACTTCAACTCTTACCCGTGCTGCTACTAATACTACTAGTACTACTAGTACTTCTTCTACTAATACTACTACTCCGACTCCAACTGCTTCTACTACTTACTCCTAATATTACTACTAATACTACTATTACTACTACTTCTCCACCTATTCTGAATCTTGCTACTACTACTAGTCCTCCTGCTCCTACTACAACTACTACTAATCCTGCTATTGTTGCAGCTGCTACTACAACTTCTACCACAACTACTGCCACTTTTACTACAACTCCTACTACTACTACTACCACCACTACTACTGCTGCAAATATTAGTACTATTAGTCTTACTTCTACTACCACTACTGCTACTGCTACTACTCTAATGCTTCTACTTCTACTTCTACAACTAATACTAATATAATTACAACTACTAGTATGACTACTTCTACTGTTGCTACTACTACAACTACTCCTACTACTGTTGCTACTATTATTACTATTACTACTACTACTACTACTACTCCTACTCCTACTCCTACTCCTACTACTTCTACTACTACTACAAATCAAACTAGCACAACTACTACTATAACTACTAATACTAAATTAATAATACTATTGCTACTACTGTTTCTACAACAACAACTACTACTACTAATACTACTAATGCTACTATTACTACTATTACAACCACTACTACTACTATTACTACAACAACAACTACCACTGCTGTACTACCACTACTTCGACTACTACTCCTTCTGCTGCTGCAACTACCACTATTCTCCCACTACTAATACTCCTAATACTATTACAACTATTCTTGCTCTGACTCCAACAACAACTACTCCTGCCACTACTACTATTACTACAATTACTACTAGTACTTCTACTACTCCTACTACTCTCACTCCTACTACTACTACTACTACTATTCCTGCTCCGACTACTATTACTGCTATAACTACTACTACTCCTACTTCTACTACTGCTACTGCTACTACTAATAGTACTACTACTACTACTATTTCCACTATTTCTCCACCTTCTCCTCCTCCTTCTCCTACTACAACTACTACTACAACTACAAGTACTACTACTACTGCGGCTACTTCTAATTCTACCACTAATATTATTGCTATAACTACTACTGTTACTACTACTCCTCCTCCTACTTTGACTCCAACTACAACTACACTCCTAGTACTACTAATACTACAACTACTACTCTACTATTACAACTACTACTACTTGTACTCCTATCTCTACTACTACTACTATTACTACTATTACTATTACTAATACTACAACTACTGCTGCTACTATTGCTACTACTAAAACTACTACTACTACTACGACTACTACAATGGCTGCTTCTTCCATTACTACAACTACTACCACAACAACAACAACAACAACAACTACTACTACTACTACTACATCTACTAGTACAACTACTACTGCTACTACAACTACTAGTTCAACTACACCAACTATTTTTACTACTGCTCCTACTCCTACAACTACTGCAACAACTACTACTGCTCCTACTCCAGCTCTACTACAACTACCTCTACTCCTACACCTACAACAACAACAACTACTACTACTCTACTAATACAACTACTACAACAGTACTCCTACAATAATAACTACTACTACTACAACCACTACCACTGCTACTATTTGTCAAAAAACAACAACTGCCACTTCTACTACTACACCTACTACTACTACTCTTACTACTACAACTAGTACTACTACTACTGCTGCTCCTATTACTATAATTACTATTACTGCTGCTGGTACTACCACTACTACAATTACTATTACTCCTACTACTACAACTACTACTACTCCTAATAATAGAAATAATACTCCTCTAACTACTACTTCTAACACTCCTACTACTGCTGCTACTGCAATTACTACTACTACTAATTCTTCCACTACTCCTACTACTCCTACTACTACTCCTACTGCTAGTCCGACTACTACTCCGACTTGTTCTACTGCTACTACTTCTACTTTTACTACTACTCCAACTCCTACTACAACAACTACTATTACTGCTACTGCTACTACTGCTACTCCTTCTGCTACTACTGCTACTACTCCAACTCCTACGACAACCACACCTACTACTACGACAACAACTACTACTAACGCTACTCCAATAACTACTACTCCTATTGCTACTACTGCTACTACTGCTATTGCTGCTACTATTACTACTACTACTGCTACTGCTATTGCTGCTGCTGCTGCTGCTACTACTACTACTACTACTACTACTACTACTACTACAACTATAACTACTACTACCACTGTTACTTCTTCTGCTACTACAACTACTCCTACCACTATTACAATAACTACTACTACTACTATAGCTACTGTTGCCACCTTGACTATTACTACAACTATTGCTGTTGCTACTGCTACTACTGGTATTGCTACTATTGCTGCTACTACTCCTGCTTCTACGACAACTGCTCATACTAATATGGCTGCCACAACTACAGCTGCCACTACTATGGCAAATGCTACTACTACTACTACTACTGTAACTACTACTACTGCTAATACTACTACTACTACGATTACTAGAACAAAAACAACAACAAAAATAAAAACTACTACTAATAATACTACCACAACTATTCCTGTTGTTGCCGCTACCACTACTACTGCTACAGCTACCACTACTGCTACTATTGCTGCTACCAGTACTACTGCTACAACTATTCCTGCTGCTACAACTACTGCCACTTCTAATACTACTACTACTACCACCACCACCACCACTACTACTACTGCTACTGCTACCAAGACTACTCCTACGACTACTACTGCTACTATTATTACTGCTACTGCTATTGTTGCTGCTGCTGCCACTCCTACTACTACTATTACTACTACTACGACTACTACATCTACTAGTACTCCTACTACTACTACTACTAATACTACTACTTAAACTCCTACTACTACTACTACTACGACTACTGCTACTACTACTAGTACTACTACTACCACCCTTGCTCCTAATTCCACCACCACCACCACTACTACTATGACTACTACAATAGCTGCTTCTACTATAACAACTACGACTACTACTACTACTACTTCAACTTGCACTACGACTACTACTGCTGTTGCTGCTACTATTGCTACTACAGCTACTACTGCTACTACTACTTATAAGCTACTACTGCAACTATACTACTAGTACGAATACTACTACTACACTACTACTACTGCTATTACTGATGCCACGACTACTAATACTACTACTACTAATATTGCTACACTACTACTACTGCGGCTACTATTGCTACTACTTCTAACACTAATACTAGTACTACAATAACTACTACTGCTACTACCACTACTATTGCAGCTACCACTGCTGCTGCTAATGATACTGTTGCTACTGTTACTACCACAGCTACTACGGCTACTACTACAGCAACTACTACTACTGCAACTACCACCACTACTACTACAATTACTACTACCAATACTACTGCTGTTGCTGCTACTGCATATATTGTAACTACTTCTCCTACTCCTATTGCTACTGTTACAGCTATTGCTACAATTGCCACTATTACTACTACTGCTACTAGTCCTACTGCTACCACTATTACTACTACTACTGCTACTCTAACTACTACTATTACTACTGCTGTTGCTGCTGCTACTTCAACTACCACTACTACTGCTGCTACTAGGACTACAACTAGTAATGATAGTACTATTACGTCTCCTACTACTAGTACTTTTGCTTCTACTACTACTGCTTCCCCTACTGCTACTATTATTGCAACTAGTACTGCTGCTACTACTACTACTACTATTATTGCTATGACTACTTGTTCTGCTACTACTTCTACAAATATTTCTTCTACAACAACTACTGTAGCTCCAGTTGCTACCGTCGCTGCTCCTACAGCTACTGCTACTACTCCTGCTTCTCTTACTACTACTAGTAGTTAACTACTATTACATCTACTATAATAACTACTAGTACTTCAACTACTATTGCTACTACTACTCCTCCTCCTCCTCCTCCTCCTCCTCCTCCTACTACTACTACTACTACTATTACTGTTGCAACCACAACTGCTATAACTACTAATACAACTATAGTTGTTGTTGCTACTGCTTCTATTGCTGCTACTACTTCTATTGCTAGTACTACTCTTGAAACTACTATTAATTCTACTACTAGTACAGCTACTACCCCTACTTCTACTACTACTGCTACTACTGCTTCTATTGCAACTACTGTTGCTATTACTACTACTACTACTGCTGTTGTTGCTATACTACTACTACTAAAATTACTACTACTACTACTACTACAATAATGACTACTAATATTGCTACTACTACTGCTGCTGCTACTACTACTACTACTATTCCTGCCATAGCTACTTCAATGATAACTAATACTACTAATACTCCTACTGCTACCACTACTATAGCTGCTACTACTACCACTACTTCTACATCTACTACTACTACTACTACTACTACAACTACTACTACACTATTACTACAACTACTTCTACGGCAATAATAAAAAGAACTACTACTAATAATAGTACTTCTACTAGTAGTACTACTAGTGCTTCGACGGCTACTACAACTACTACCACTACTACCAGTACTATGCCTACTACTACAACAACAACTACTACTACTACTACTTCTACTCTTCCTTCAACTACTACTACTTCTACTACTACCGCAATAATAATAACTACTACAACTTCTACTACCTCTACTACTACAAGTATAACTACTATTATTTCCATTACAGCTACTACTACTCCTACTACTACTACTACTACTACTACTACTTTTACTACTACTACTACCCCTGCTACTACTACTTCTACTCTTTCTACTACTACTATTAGTCCTTCTACAAGTAGACAACAACAACAACAACTACTGCTACTACTTTTACTACTCCTACTACTACTACTACCTAGTTCTAATAGTAGTATTAGTAGTAGTAGTGGTGGTTTTGGTGGCAGTGTTGTTGTTGTAGTAGTCGTAGTTGTAGTTGTAGTAGCAATAGTAGTAGTCGTGGTAGTAGCAATAGTAGTAGTTATAGTCGTAGTAGTAGAAGTTGTAGAAGTAGTAGAAGTAGGGGAAGTAGTAGTAATATTGTAGTAGTAGTGGTAGCAATGATATTAGTGGCAGAAGCGGGTAGTAGTATTAGTTGTAGTAGTAGTATTAGCAGTAACAGAAGTTGTAGTTGCAGTAGCAATAGTTGTTGCCGTAGAACTAGCGACAGCAATTGTAGTAGTGGTAGTAACAACAGTAGTAATAGCCGTTGTAGTAGCAATAGTGCTGGTAGTAGTAGCAATTGTAGTAGCCGTAACAGTAGCCGCAGTAGTAGTATTAGGAGTAGCATTTGTAGTAGTAGTAGTAGGAGTAGTGATAGTAGTAGTAGCAGCAGCAGTAGTAGTGGTACTAGTAGTACTAGTAGTAGTATTACTAGTAGTAGCATCCGTTGTAGCAGAAACAGTAGTTGTCATACTAGTAGTGGTAGTTGTAGAAGTAGTAGTAGTATTAGTAGCAGTTGTTGTTGTTGTTGTACTAGTATCGGTAATTGTAGGAGCAGCAGCAACATTAGTAGTAGTAGGAGTAATACAAATAGTAGTAGTAGTAATAGCAGCAATAGTAGTAGTAGTACTGGCAGAAGTAGTAGTACTAGCTAAGCTGTAGTGGTAGTAGAAATAGCAGGAGCAATAGTGTTAGTAGTAGTAGTACTAACAAAAGTAGTAGAAGTAGTAGTAGTAGTAGTAGTGTTGTTAGTAGCAGTAGTACTAACAATAGCAGCAGCAATAGTAGTAGCAGTAGCATCAACAGTAGGAGTTGTAATAGTAGTGGTCGCAGCAACAACAGTAGCAGTAGTAGTAGTAGCAGCAGCAGCAGTAGTAGTAGCAAAAGTAGTAGTAGTTGAAGTAGTGCCAGCAACATTAGTAGTTCGAGTGCAGTAGTCGTAGATGTAGCAGCAGCAATAGTGGTAGTAGTATTAGTTGTAGTAGTCATAGAAGTAGTAGTAGTAGTAGTAGCAGTCGTAGTAGTAGTAGTGTAGTAGTAGTAGTAGAAGGAATAGTCGTAGTACTAGTAGTAGTAGTTGTTGTAAAAGTAGTAGTACTTGTAGAAGTAGTAGTAGTAGTAGCTGTAGAAGTGGTATTAGTAGTAGTAGTAGTTATTGTTGTTGTAGTAGTACAAGTTGTTGTTGTTGTTGTAATAGTAGTATTAGAGGTATGAAAAGTAGTAGTAGTACTAGTAGTACAAGTAGTAGTAGTAGTATTAGTAGCAGGAGTAGCGACACTAGTAGTAGTTGCAGAAGTTGTAGTAGTAGTAGAAGTAGCAGTTGGAGTAGTAGAAGTAGTAGTAGTAGTATTAGTAATGGTAGTAGTAGTTGTTGTAGTAGTAATAGTAGTCATAGTAGTAGTAGTTCAAGTAGTAGTAATAGTAGGAGTAGCAATACGTGTAGCAACCAAAGTAGTGGCAGAAGTAGTAGTAATATTAGAAGTATTAGTAGGAGTAGTAATAGCTGTAGTTGTAATAACAGCAGCGGTAATAGCTTTAGTAGTAATAACTGTAGTTGTAATAACTGCAACAATAATAATAGCCATAATAGTAGCAATAGTAGTAGTAGTAGTTGTTGTTGTTGTTATTGTAGGAGAATGGTAGTTGTAGTAGTAGTACTTGTAGCAGTATTACTAGTATTAGCAACCATAGTAATAGTAGAATTTTTATTAGCAGCAGTAGTAGTGGCAGTAGCTGTTAAGAAGCAGTAGCAGTCGTTGTAGTAATAGTAGTAGTAGAAGTAGCAGTTGTAGCATTAGTAGCGGTCGTATAAGTAATAGTAGAGGCAGTAGCAACAGTAGCAAATGTTGCAGTAGTTGTAGCCGTTGTTGCAGTAGTAGTGGAATTAGTAGCAATAGTATCCGTAATAGTAGTAGCAGCCGTAGCAACAGTAGTAATAATAGTAGCAGTGGTTCTAGTAGCAGTAGCAATAGCAGTAGTTGCAGCAAAATAACTTCTACTACCCGTACTACTTGTGCTACTACTACTACTATTCCTACACCTACTACTACTACCACTTCTTTACGCCTACTACTACTACTACCACTACTACCACTTCTACTACTACTACTACTATTATTACTACTTCTACACCTATTCCTACTCATGCTACTACAACAACTACTCCTGCTCCTACTATAGCTACTCCTAATCCTACTATAGTTGTAGCTACTACAACAACTTCTACTACTGCTAGTAGCTGCTGCTGTTGCAGCTACTTCTTCTATTACTCCTACTACAACAACTACTACTACTGCTGCTACTACTACTATGAAAACTACTACTACTCTACTACTTCTACTACTTCAACTACTTGTACTAACACAATTACAACTACTTCTACGACTACTGCTACTACTACAGCTACTGCTCCTACTACTACTGCTACTGCTACAACTACTACTCCTACTACTACTGCTACTACTACTTCTACAACTACTACTCCTTCTATTGCTACCATTATGACAACTACTACTACTGCTGCTATAGCTACTACTGCTACTACTGCTACTACAACTACTGCAACTACTACTACCGCGACTGCTACTATTGCTACTACCGCTACTCCTACTACTATACCAACTTCTTCTCCTACTACTATACCTACTTCTTCTCCAACTGCTACAAAAACTATTACTACTATTGTTGCTTCTACTACTACTACAGCTACTACTACCGCTTCTTCTACTACTACTACTACCACTACTACTACAACAACTACTGCTGCTACTGCTACTGGTCCTATTTCTACTACTGCTACTATTACTACTGCTACTACTACCACTACCAGTACTGCTACTATTACTACTGCTACTTGTATGACAACTACTACTTTTATTACTACTACCACAACTACTACTACTTGTGCGGCTAGAACTTCTACCATGACTACTACTATTAGCACTACCACTACTGCTACTGCTGCTACTACTACTACTACTACAACTCTTATTACTACTGTTAGTTCTACTATTACTACTACTACTGCTACTTCTACTGTTACTACTACTACTCCTACTACTATTACTACTCCTACTACAACAACAACTGCTACTGCTACAACTACTGCTATGCCTATTACAACTACAACAATAGCTACTACTACTTCTTTTGCTACTGCTACTACTACTATTGTTATTACTACTACTACTTCACCTACTACTACTGCTACTATTGCTAGTGCTACTACCACAACAACTCCATCTCTTCCTACAATTATTACTACTACTACTACTACTTCTCTGACTATAACTACCTATACTACTACTTTCACCACTTCCCCTTCAACTACTACAGGTGCTACTGCTAGCACTACTACTACTACTACTAATACAACTCCCATGCTACTAATGCAACTATTACCACTTTTTTTACCACAACTACTACTACCACTACCATTACCGCCACTACTACTGCTACTGCTACTACTTTTACTACTACCACTACCACTGCAATGACTACAGCTACTACTACTACTAATGCTACTACTACTGCTGCTACTAGTACTACAACTAAAACTACTTCTCCTACTACTTCCACTACTGTGCCTACTGCTGCTACAGCTACTACTACTACTACTACTACTACAACTACTACTACAACTACTACTCCTGCTACTATTATTGATACCACTACTACCATTACTACTGCTATAACTGCCACTACTACTACTACGACTCCTGCTACTAATATTGATACCACTACTACTATTACGACTGCTACTAGTATTGCTACAACTGCTACAACAACCACTACTGCTACTGCAATGGCAACTACCAAAACTTCTTCTACATTGACTTCAACTACAGCTACTACTAGTATCACTACTACTACCACCACTACTGCTGTTACTACTATTATTGCTGCTGCTTTTACTACTGGAATGTCTACTACTGCTACTACTACTACAACTATTACTGCTACTGCTACTACTATTGCTACTATTACTACTACTACTAGAGCTACAATTACGACTGCTACTACTGCTACTACTATTACTACTACTAATGCAACTACTACTATGGCTACTGCTACAGATACCACTACTGCAGCTGCTACTACTGCTACCACTACTACTACTATTACTTCAACTACATGTACTGCTACCACTACAACAACAACAACAACAACTACTACTGCTACTCCTAATACTACTACTGCTGCTGCTGCTGCTGCTGTTTCTGCTATCGCTACTGCTAGTACGACTGCTACTACTGCTACTACTGCTACTCCTATTACTACTACTAATACTACTACTAATGCGACTACTACTATGGCTACTGCTACTACTATTATTGCAACTGCAAGTACTGCTACTACTACAACAACAATAACTACTACTACTAAAGCTACTGCTACTCCTAATACTAATACTACTTCTGCTACTGCTACTACTGGTTCTACTGCGCTACTGCATGTACGACTGCTACTACTACTGCTATTACTATTACTACTGCTGATCCTACTAAAACTATGACTACTATAACAACTACTACTAATGTTGCGGATGCTGCTACTACAACAACAACAACTAGTACTACTACTATTACCAACATTACTACTACTACTACTGCCACTACTACTACTATGACTACTACTACTACTATTGCTACAAATACTGCTTCCACGACTGCTACTCCTACTACTACTACAACTACTACAACTACTACTACTACTACTACTACTACTGCTACTCCTATTACTGCTACTGCTAATAATACTACTGCTACTATTAGTGTAGCTGCTACTGTTGTTGCTACCGCTACTCCTACTACTGTACCTTCTTCTTCTCACACTACTATTCCTACTTCTTCTCCAACTGCTCCAAGTACTAATACTACTACGACTGCTGCTACTATTTCTACTACTACTACAACAACAACAACTACTACTATAACAACTTCTGCTACTACTACTACTGGTGCTATTTCTACTACTACTCATTTTACTATTGCTACTGCTATTACCACCACCAATACTACTACGACTACCATTATTGGTACTATTACTACTGCTACTCGTACAACAAGTAGTACTATTATTACTACTACCACTACTATAACTACTACGACTGCTACTACTTCTACCATTACTACGACTATTAATACTACTACAACCACTATGACTCCTAATACTACTACTACTTCTACTATTACTGCAACTATTGCTACTACTATTGTTACTTCTACTATTACTACTACTACTCCTGCTACGACTACCACTACTCCTACTACAACAACTACTACTGCTACTACTACTGCTACTGTAACTACTGTTGCTGCTGCTGCTTCTTCTTCTTCTTTTGCAGCTGCTGCTACTACCGCTACTAATGTTACCATTACTACTCATGCTACTACTACTACTTCTCCTACTACTATTGCTACTCCTGTTACTACTTCTACCACTATTGCTACTACCACTACTACGTCTCTTACTTCTTTTACTACTACTATTGCTACGTCTCTGACTGCCACTACTTGTACTACTACTTTCACAACTTCCCCTTCTACTACTAGGAGTAGCCACTATTAGTACTATTACTATAACTACTACAACTCGTACTACTGCTGCTGCCATTACTACTACATGTTTTACTGCAACTACTCCTATTGCTACTACTACTACCACTACGGCTGCTACTGCTGCTATTATTACAAGTACCACTACTGCTACTACTACTACTATTTCTACTACAACTACTACAACTACTTCTACTACCAGTACTATAACTACCGCTACTTCTCCTCCTACCACTACTATTATGACTACTTCTAGTACTTCGCCTACTGCTGCTATAGCTACTACTACTACTAATGCCGCTACTACTGCTACTGCTACTATTACAACTACTATTACTACTACTACTACTACTACAACAGCTACTACTGCCACGACTACTACCACTACACCTGCTAGTACTATTGCTACCACTACTACTACTATTTCTACTACCACTAGTATTGCCCCGACTACTATAACTACTACAATTGCTACTGCCACTACTATTATGACTGCTACAACTATCACTACTACTACAGTTACAACAACAACCATTACTTCTTCTGCAACTACTAAAACTACTACTACTACTATTACTACTACTGCTGCTGCTGCTCCTACTGCTATTACTACTCCTCCTCCTAATCCTCCCACTAATACTGCTACTACTACTACTACTACTAAGACTACCCCTCCAAATATTACTACTATTACTACAGCTACTACTACTACTACTACTACTAATGTTGCTGCTACAACTACTACAACTACTACTACTTCTAGTTCTCCTAAAACTACTATTACTACAACTACAACTACTACTACTACTACGACTGCTACTTCTACTACTACTACAACTATTGCTGCTGTTGCACCCACTAATACAACAACCACTACTACTGCTACTACAGCCACAAATTCAGCTACCACTACTACTGCTATAGCTTCTACTAATACTACTACTACTACTACTCCTTCTAATATTACAACTACTGGTACTATGATTACTATTATTATCGCTACTACTATTATTATTACAACTCCGACTACTCCTACTACAACTACTATTGCTACTATTACTGCTGCTACAACAACTACAACTTCTACTTCTACAACTACTGCTACTCCTTCTACTACCACTACTACGACTAGTACTGCCACAACTGCTGTTTCTGATGCTGCTACTATAGCTACTCCTTCTACTACTAATGCAGCTACTAGTACCACCGCAACTCCTGCTGCTGCTAGATCTACTGCTACTATTACTACTATTACTACTACTACTACCACCAGCAGTACTACTACTAATACTACTACTACTTCTACTACTGCTGCTGCTACTGATACTACTATACCACTTCCCCCACTTGTACAATTACTACTGCTACCACTACTACTTCTACTGCTACTACTTCTTCTACTACTACTAGTTATTTTACTACTACTACTCCAACTACAACAAGCACTGTTTCTACTACTACAATTGATTGTAGTACTTCTACTACAAGTACTACTACTATTAGTACAACGGCTACTACTGCAAGTAGAACTACTAGTACTACAACTACTACTTCGGCTACCACAACTACTATACTAGTATTCCCCTGCTGCTGCCACTGCTCCTGCTACTACTACTATTAATACTACCACTACTAGTACTACTACAACCGGTATTACTTATACGACTGCTACTACAACAACTACTGCTACTACGACAACTACTGCTACTAACGCAACGACTGCTGCAACTATTAGTACTCCGAGTATTACAACTAATACTACTACTACTATTACTACAACTACTACTACAACAACTACTACTACAACAACTACTACTACAGCTGCAACAACAACAACTACAACTACTACTGTTAGTACTGCTACTCCAGCTACTACTGTTACTGCTACTCCAGCTACTCCTACTACTACTACTACTATTGCTACTGCTGCCACTACTACTTCTCATGCTACTGCTACTACAGTTACTACAAATGCTACTTTTACTGCTACTACTACTACTGCTGTTACTATTACCACTACTATTATGGCTACTGCTACTACTACTACTGCGGCTAGTACTACAACAACAACAACAACAACAACAACAATAACAACTACTACTACTACTACTACTACTACTACTACTACTAGCACAATTACAACTATAACAATTACTACTACTACCACCACTCCTATTCCTCCTACTCCTACTACTACTACTGTCACTACTACTAATACTACAACTACTACTACTATGACTCCAAATCCACCTCCTACTCCTATTACTATTCCTACTACTACTTATGCAACTACAACTCTACTACGAGTTCTACTACTACTTTTGCCACTACTACTCTGCTATGACTTCTACTACTACTAACACTACTACTGCTGCTGTTGTTGCTGCTGCTGCTACGGCTATTGCAACTTCGATTATAGCTACTACTGCTACTGTTGCTACTACTTCTACCACTACTACTCTCCTTAGTGCTGCTACTACTTCTCCTATTACTACTAATACTACTACTACTAATACTACCAGTACATCTACTACTGCAACTACTTATACTACCACAAGTCCTGCTACTACTACTACTATGACAACTAGTAGTACTACTAATGTTGTTACTACTACTACTGCTACTACTACTAGAACTGCTACTACTACTATACTACTAGTACAACAACTGCTACTAGTACTACTACTACTACAACAACTATTACTATTAAACCTACTAGTCCTACTACTACTATTGCTGCTGCAACCACACTACTATGAGCACTACTACTACTACAGCTACTACAACTGCTGTTGCTACTACTCCTACTACTACAACTGCTGCTGCTACTACTCCTACTACTACTACTATTACTGTTGCAACTACTACTTTGTCTATTACTATTACTACTATGACTACTACTATTGCTACTACTACTCCATCGGCGATTAATACTACTACTACTAATACAATTTCTACTACTAATACCACTGCTACTACTACTATTGCTACTACAACTGCCACTACTACTTATGCTACTACTATTGCTACTACATCTACTACTACTACTACTACCACTACAACTGCTCCCAATACTACTACTACTAGTACCACTCCTACTCCAACTCCAGCTCCTACTACTACTGCTCCTACTACTTCTACCACAATTACTACTGCTGCTACTACTACAACTACCACTGCAACTACTACTACTACTACTACAGCTACCACTACTATTATTGCTACTACAACAGCTACTTCTACTGCTACTTCTACTACTACTACAACTATTGCTGTTGTTGTTGTTGCTACTACTAGTACTATGGCGACTATTTCTACTAATACTACTACTACTACTCCTACTTCTGCTACTGCTTCTACTAGTACAACTATTGCTACTACTACTTCTAATACAACTAATACTACTAGTACTACTACTACCACTATTGCTATTACTATTACCACTATTGTTACTACAACTACTACTACTTCCCCTACTACTGCTGCAACTATTGCACTTGTGCTACTACTAGTACTACTACTACTACCACTGCTACTACTGCTTCAACTTCTACTACAACTACTACTAGTACTACTGCTACTACTTCGGGTACTACTACTACTGCTGCTAGTACTACTACCACTACTACTACCACTACTACTACTACTATTAATACTTCAACTACTGCTACTGTGGCTACTAATACTACTACTACTACTACAACAACTGCTATTGTTGTTGCTGCTACTTCTACTACTATGGCAACTATTTCTAAAAGTACTGCTACTACTACATCTGCTACTTCTTCCACTAGTACAACAAGAACAACTACTACTACCACTACTGCTGTTACTACCACAACAACTACTACTTTTATGACTAATACTGCTACTGCTGCGGTAACAACTCCAGCTACTGCTACTTCTAGTGCAATTGCTATTCGTAGTACAACTACTACTAACACCACTACTATTGCAACTACTACTACTACAACTTCTCCTATAACTATAGTTGTTACTACTATTACTAGTATTAGAACTACTGCAACTACTACTACTACTTCTACCACTGCAATTATATCTACTGCCGCTAATACTGCTACTACTACTACAATAACTACTAGTACTACTGCTATAACTGCTGCTACTTTTGCTACTGCTACTACTACTATTGCTACAAATAATACTACTACTGCTGCTGCTACTGCGATTATTACTAATATTACTACTATTACTACCACTACTACTACTACAACCACTGCTATTGCTACTAATGCTTCTACTAGCACTATTGCTACTACTTGTGGTTTTACTACTACTTCTACTACTACTGCAACAACAACAACAACTACTACTATTACTACTTCTACAGCTACTGCTGCTACTATCCCGACTGCTACTACTACTGCTATTGTTGTTGCTGTTGCTACTCCTGTTGCTGCTACTACTACTATTATTGCTGATAGTAATACTATAAATGCCACTAATGTTGCTGCTATTATTGTTGCCGCAACTACTACTACTCCAACTATAATGGCCACTACCACTGGGAATACCACTACTTCAACTACTGCTACTGCTACTCTTACTGCTATAGCTACTACTACTATTGCCACTGTAACTACTATGGTCACTACTACTACTATTGCTAGTACTACTGCTACTGCTACTATAACAGCAACTACTTCTACTACTACTACTACTACAACCACTGCTACTACTATTGCTACTGCTATTACTAGTACTACGGCAACTGCAACTACCACTACTACTACTACTGCTACTACTAGCACTACTACTCCTAATACTCTCACAACAACAACCACTATTACTACTACTACTACTAAAACTCCTTCTAAAACTATAATTATTTCTAATACTATGTTTATTACTACTACTGCTACTAGTACTATTAGTACAACTTCTTCTACTGCTACTACCACTACTACTGCTTCTATTACTACTTTTGCTACTACTAATACTATACTACTACTACTCCTACTGCTATTTCTACTACAACTACTATTACTAAGGCTACTACTACTATTTCTACTACTATTCCTTCTACTACTCCTACTACTACAACTACAACTCTTACAACTTCTACTACTGCTATTACTGGTGCTGCTCCTACTTCTACTACAACAACTAATACTATTACTACTACTACTACTGCTGCTGCTGTTGCTACTACTACTTTTTCTCCTACTACTACTACTACAACAACTACAGCTACAACTACTACTACAACTCCTACTGCTTCTATAGCTATCATAGCTACTACTACTACTGTTAGTACTACTACCACCACTACTACTACAACTACTCCTACTCGAACTCCTATTCCTATTACAACTCCTATAACTACTTCTACTACTACAACTACTACTACAACTATTACTACTACTATTACTACAACAACAACAACAACTGCTGCTGCTGCTACAATTGCTACTACTACTACTATTATTGCTACTCTACTAATCCTAATACTCCTACAATAAGAACAACTACAACTACTACTACTACAACTACTACTAGTACAACTACAACTACTACTACACCACCTCATACTACTTCTACAACTACCACACTACTACTATTGCTACTACTACTACCACCACTACTACGAAAACTACTCCTACTTCAATGCCTATTGCAACTACAACTCCAATAACTACTTCTACTACTACAACAACTACTACAACAACCACTTCTACTAAAACTGTTACAACTAAAATTGCTACAACGACAACTACTTCCACTACTACTAATACTGTTGCTACTACTACTACAACTATTATTGCTACTACTACTAATCCTAATACTTCGACAACAACAACAACTACTACTACTATTAATGTACTACTACTTCTAATACTTCTCCTCCTAACGCTCTGACTACTTCTACTACTACTCTGCCTACTCCAACTACTACTACTATTGCTATTACTCCTACGACTCCTACTACCCCTACGACTACTAGTACTACTACTACTACTACTACTACTACTACTACTAGTACTACTCTTACTACTACTATTAGCATTAGTACTACAACAGTTACTACTATTGCAACTACTACTAGTGCTACTGCTACTACTACAACTCCTGCTACTGCTACTACTACTACTACTACAACTCCCACTGCTGCAACTACTGCTGCTGCTGCTACTACTACTACTACAACTACAACAACTACTACTGCTACTCCTACTACTCCTAATACTTTTGCTACTACTGCTACTCTTATTTCCACTCATACTCTGACTCCTACCACAACTACAAATTCTACTCCTCCTAATACTACAACGACAACTTCTATTCCAGCTACTGCTACTATTACTACTCCTATTAGTGCTACCGCTACTACTACAACTCCTACTACTACTTGTATTCCAACTCGAACTACTACCAGTACTCCAACTACTATAACTACTACTACTACTCCAACTGCTACAGCTCCTACTACGAGTGCTACTACTACTACAGCTACTGCAACTACAATCGCGAATACTACTAATATTATAATTGTTACTTCTAATACTCCTACTATTCCAATTGTTATGACTACTGCTACTGCTACTTCTTTGACTACTACCACTACTACTAACGCATCTGCTGCAGTTGCTACAACTACTACTAGTACTAATTCTACTACTCCAACTCCCACTCCCACTACTGCTACTGCAACAACAACTACTACTACTCTCGCTACTCCAACAACTACGACTCCTACAACTACTTCTACTCCAACTACTACTACTCCCACTCCATCTACTGCTACTACTACTCCTACAATTACTAATACTACTACTACGATAAAAACAACAACGACAACTACTACTCCTCCTACTCCTACCCCAGCTACTACTGCTACTCCTCCAACTACTATTCCAGCCACTACTGCTGCTCCTCCTACACCTACTCCTACTACAATAATAATAACTACTACTACTAAAACAAATACTACTACTACAACAACTACTACTATTACAACTACTACTGCTACTACTACTATTACTACTACTACTACCACATCTATTACTACTACAACTAGTACTACTACTACTATTACAACTACAACTACAACAACTACTACTGCAGCTACTGCTGTTCCTACTACTATTGCTCCTACTACTACTACTACTACTACTACTGCGACAACAACTACTACGAATAATAATGATGATAATAATAATAATAATAATAGTACTACTATTACTACTACTACTACTTGTACTAATACTACTACTACTACTTCTACTAATACTACAACAACTACTACTACTATGAACACTAGTACAACTTCTACTACTACTACTACTACAACTACTACGACCACTACTAGCACTAGTACTACTGCCACTACTATTGCTACTACTATGACCGCTACTACTGCTAGTACGACAACTACTACTACTATTATTACCACTATTACCACTGCTGCTACTACTCCTGACTTACTAGACAACTACTACAATCCTTCACACAACTAGAGCCACTATACTCCTACAACTACAATTATTAATAACAATACTGCTACTACTACATCAAACAATACAACTACTCCCCTAACTAGCACTACTACTACTCCTTCTACTACTACTGCCACTACTACCCCTACTACTACTACGACTACGACTACCACTACTTCTACTACTCCTACTCCTACTACTACATCTTCTACCCTTACAGCTCAACTACTACTCCTACTACCATTACTACTATCACAACTACGGCTGCCACAACTTCTACTACTAATACTATTACTACTACTACTACTACTACAATGACTGTTACTAGTTGTACTACTACTACTCCACGTACTACTTCTACTACTTCAACTATTACAACTACCATTACTATTACGATTAGTACTACTACTATTACTACTGCTGCTGCTGCTGCTACTACTAATACAACTACCACTGCCACTAATGTTTTTACCACTACTACTACTACGGCAGCAGCAGTTGCTATTGCTCCTCCTCCTCCTCCTACTGCTATTACTACTTCTA
This sequence comes from Trichopus zeylanicus subsp. travancoricus, assembly GCA_005019695.1. Taxonomy (NCBI): domain Eukaryota; kingdom Viridiplantae; phylum Streptophyta; class Magnoliopsida; order Dioscoreales; family Dioscoreaceae; genus Trichopus; species Trichopus zeylanicus. The sequence goes on along the minus strand of RXID01021410.1, from coordinate 12,055 downwards.
CTACTGCTACTACAACTAATACCACTATTACTTCTTCTACTTCTTCTACTATGACTGAAACTACTAGGACTACTACTACTACTACTAGTACTACTAGTACTACTACTACTACTACTGCCACTAGTACTACGACTACTACTACAATAACTCCTACTGCTACTACTACTACTACCACTACTTCTCCTAATTCTCCATCTACAACTACCTCTGTTACTACTACTATTACAATAATAACAACTACTACTACAATTATTACTATTATTATTATTATTACTACTACTGCTACTCCTACTATTAATATAACAATAACTACTATTACAGCTACTACGCTTACTGCTAGTATTACTACTACTACTACTCCTCCTGCTGCTGCTACTATTACCACTTCAACTACTGCTACTACTCCTACTACTCCTACTGCTCCTACTACTACTACTACTACTACTACTACTACTACTACTACTACTACTACTACTACTTCTTGTACTACTACCACTGAAACTACTAGTACTACTACTACTACTACCTCCCAACTACTCCTACTACTGCTCCAGCTACAACTATTACTACCACAACTACTACTACTGCTAATAATACTATTGCTATTGTTGCTACCACTACTAGCACTAATACAACAACAACAACTACTACCACTGCTGCTGCTGCTACTGCTACTACTACTACTACGACTATGGCAACTACTACTACTACTACTACCGCTACTACCAGCACTACTACCACTACCACTACTACTCTCACTACTATTACTACTATAACTACAATTACTACAACTACAGCGACTACCTCTACTACTACAACTATTGCTGCAACTACTACTGCTCCAATAACTACTACTATTACTACCACTAATACTACTACTACTCCTACTTCTGCTACTACTAGAATTACTGCCAATACTACTACTTCTACTACTATTAATAATACTACTACTACGTCTACTACTACTACTACTACTACTACTACTACTACTACTACTACTACTACTACTACTACTACTGCAACTTCTACTACTACTACTATTGTGACTGCTAAAACTACTATTACTGCTACTACTACTTCTACTAATACTGTTGCTACTGCTACTACTACTACTACTCCTACGGCTACTGTTGTTCTTGGCAGAACTACTACAGGTACAACTACTAATACTTCTGTTGGTACTACTTCTACTGCTACTTGTATTCCTGGTACTAATACTACTACCACTACTACAAGAACTACTACTACGACTACTACCATTGTTGTTGCTGCTACTACTACTACACCTACTAATACTAGTAATACTTCTACTTCTATTCCTACTACTAATACTACTATTACAACTACTATTGTTGCTGCTGCTACTGCTACTACTACTGCTACTACTAATACTACTACTACTGCTACTACTACTTCTACTACTAACCCTGTGACTACTACTAGTATGACAACATCTAGTACTACTACTGCTACTACAACAACAACAACTACGACTACTGCTACTCCTTCAACAACAACTACTACTACTACAGTTGCATCTAATGATACTTCCACAACAACAACTACTACTACTACTATTTCTACTACTACTATTCCTTCTTGTACTGCTACTATGACTATTACTACCTATACTGCGGTTACTAATACTGCTACTACTACAACTAGAACTACTGCTACTATTACTACTACTACTGCTACTTCTACTTTTACTATTACTACTGCTGCTAATAATACTTCCACTACTACCTCTACTACTACTACCACTACTACTACTACTAATACTCGTTGTCAAACTACTACTACTACTACTTCTGTTACTTCGACTACTACTATTTCTACTACTCCTACAACTGCTGCTGCTAGTACTCCAACTACTCCTCCTAATGCTACTATTGCTACTACTGCTACCACTACTACAATTGCTGTCACTACTGCTATTGCTCCTAGTACTGCTACTTCTATTGCTACTAATACTAGCACTATTACCGCTACAGCTGCTACTTTTACGACCACCACTACTATAGCTACTACTACTACTGCTGTTGCTACTGTTGCTATTGCAATAACTACTACTGCTACACTACCTCTACTATTACTTCTATTGCAGCTTTAGCCACTAATGCTACTTCTGCTTGTACTGCTGCTGCTGCTACTACAACTTATTCTACTACTTTCGCTACTACTACTACAACTACCATTACTACTGTTGTTGTTCTACTACAACTATAACTTTTACTGCTGTGACTACATCTACAACTACTACTACTACAACTACTACTACGACTACTACAATTATTACTATTACTATTATTATTACTACTACTGCTACTACCAATATTAATACAATAATTACTGCTGCAATAACAACTACTACTACTATTACAGCTACTACACCTATTACTACTTTACGACTCCAACAACTGCTGCTGCTATTGCTGCTATTACTACTTCTGCTACTGCTACTACTGCTACTTCTATTACAACTACTATTTCTGATGCTGCTACTACTACTTCTACTGCTACTCCTAAACTTACTCCTACTACTACTACGACCACTCTTCCTACTATTGCTACTGCTGTTACTACCGCTGCTCATACTTCTATTACGACTATTATTCCCCCTGCTTCTACTACTACTACTTGTACTACTACTGCTCCAACTACTTCAACTATTGTTACTACTACTACACTTGCTACTGCTGCTCCTAAAACTAATACTACAATTGCTACTTTTACTACTACTACTTGTACTATTCCTATGACTACTTCTATTACTACTACTACTGCTGCTACTACTACTTATAACACTACTAAAATTACCACTACTATTACTATTGCTATTGCTACTTCAACTACTAGAACTGCTCCTATTACTACTATGACAACTGGTACTACTATTACTACAACAATGACAAAGACTCCTACTACAAGTACAACTACTCCGATAACTACTACTACTGTTGCTACTGCTACTTCAAGTTTCTCTACTACTAGTACTACTACTACTCCTACTCCTACTACTACTCCTATTCGAACTCCAACTCCTACCTAACTACTACAACTACTACTACAACTATAACTCTAACTACTACAACTAATACTACAACTATAACTCATACAGCTCATACTACGACAGCTACTACTACTACTACTATCGCTACTACTACTACTATTATTATTGTTACTACTAATACTATTACTGCTACTACCTCAACTACTACTACTAGGACTACTACATTTGCTGTAGTTGCTACAACAACTACTACTAGTACTACTTCTACTACTCCTACTCCCACTATAACTATTGATACTGCTGCACCTACGATAATTACTAGCACTACTCCAATTGCAACGACTCCTACGACTACTCCTACTCCTACTCCAACACCTACTACTACTACAACTACTATTACTACTAATACACCTGCTACTACTACTAGTACTACTGCAGCTATTGCTGCTACTGCAATTCCTAATCCTACTACTACAACTACCTCTACTCCTACCCATACTACAACTTCTTCACCTACTCCTACTACCACTACTACTACTCTTACGACTAATAGGACTATTACTACAACTACTGCAGCTACTATTACAACTACTACTACTACTACTACAACTGCTACTCCTACTTCTATTACTACTGCAACTAGTACCACTACTACTATTAATGTTACTAATACTACTTCTACAACAACTACAACAACAACATCAACAACTACTACTACTTATTACTACTACTCCACCGCTCCTCCTCCTCCTCCTCCTACTATGGCTACTGCTACTTTTACTAATACTACTACAACAACTTCTACTACTACTACTACTACTACTAGTATTATGACTGCTACTACCGATACTACTATGACCACAACTACTACTACAACTACTGCTACTACTGCC
>RXID01021409.1:0-27945 GCA_005019695.1 Trichopus zeylanicus subsp. travancoricus | reverse complement strand
GTCGTAGTAGTAGTAGTAGTAGCAGTACTAGTAACAATAATAGTAGTAGAAGTACCAGTTGTAGTAGTATAAGTTGGAGTAGTAATAGGCATAGGAGTAGCAGTAGTACTAGTAGTAGCAGTAGAAGCAATTGGAGTAGAAGTAGTAGCAGTAGTAGAAGTAATAGTTGCAGTAGTAGTAGTAGTAGTAGCACAACTAGTAGCTATAGTACTAGTAGTAGTTGTAGTAGAACAGTAGCAGTAGTAGTAGTACAAGTAGAAGTAGTAGTAGAAGTAGCAGTAGCAGCAATAGTGGCCCTAGTAGTAGTAGCAGCGACTATAGTAATTATAGTAGTAGTAGCAGTAGAAACCGCAGTAGTAGTTGTAATAGTAGTAGCTGCACCTGTGGTAGTAATAGTAGTAGTTGCAGTAGTAGTAGTTGTTGCAGTAGTAGTAGTTGTTGTAGGAGTAGAAGTAATAGTACTAGTAGTAGCAGCAACAGCAGCAGCAGCAGCAGCAACAGTAGTAATAGTAGTAGTAGTACTAGTAGTAGTGCTAGTATTAGAAGTAGCAGCAATGGTAGTAGTACGAGTAGTAGTAGCACTAGCCGTAGCTGAAGTAGTAGTAGTAGTAGTAGTAACAGCAACAGTAGTAGTAAGAGTAGTAGTAGCACTAGTCGTAGTTGAAGCTGTAGTAGTAATAGTAGCAGCAGTAGCAGCATCTGTAGTAGTAGTAGAAGAAGTAGAAGTAGTAGCACTAGTAGTAGTAGTAGTAGTAATAGTTGTATTAGTTGTAGTAGAACTAGCAGCAATGGTAGCAGTAGGAGCAGCAGCAACAGTAGTAGTAGTAGAAGAAGTAGCAGTAGTAGTAACAAAAGTAATTGTAGTAGTAGCAGTAGAAGTATTAGCAAGAGCAGTAGAAGTACTAGTAGTTGTAGTAGTTGTAGCGGTAGTAGTAGCAGCAACAGTAGTAGCAGAAGTGGTAGTAGTTGTAGAAGGAGTAGTAATAGTAATAGTATTAGTAGTAGTCGTATTAGTTGTAGTAGTATTATTAGTTGTAGCAGTATTAGTAGTTTAAGTAGGAGTAGTAGTAGTATTAGTAGTCATAGTAGTAGGAGTTGTAGTAGTAGTATTAGTAGTAGTAGTAGTAGTAGTAGTAGTAGTAATAGTAGTAGGAGGAGGAGGAGGAGTAACAGTGGTATCAGTAATTGCAATAGTAGTAGTAGTAGTAAAAGTAGTAGTAGTATTCGTTGTTGTAAAAGTAGTAGTAGCAGTAGTAGCAATGTTAGTCACAGTAGTAGTAGTAGTAGTAGTACCAGTAGTATTAGCAGTAGTTATAGTAGTAGTAGCAATAGTATTAGTAGTAATAGTAGCAGTGGGATAAGTAGTAGTAGTAGTAGTAGTAGGAGTAGTATTGGTAGCTATAGTACAATTTTTCATGTAGTAGTAATAGTAGTTGTAGTAGTTGCAGTAGTAGTACTAGTAGGATTAGTGGCAGAAGTAGCAGTAGTAATAGTAGTAAAAGGAGTTGTAGCAGTAGTAGCAACAACAACAGTAGTAGTAGTTATAGTAGTAATAATAGTAGCATTAGTAGCAGAAGTAGCGATCGTAGTAGTGGTCGAAGGAGTAGCAAAAGTAGCAGTAATTGCAGTCGTAGTAGTAGTAGCAGTAGTAGTAGTAGTAGAAGTAGCAGTAATAGTTGTAGAAGAAGTACTTGTAGTAGTAGTAACAGCAGCAGCTGTATTAATAGTCATAGTGGCAATACTAGTACCAGCAATTGTAGTAGTAGCAACAGTAGTATTAGTAGGAGTAGCAGTTTTAGTAGTAGAAGAGGTTGTAGGAGTACTAATAGTAGTAGGACAAGTAGTAGTAGTAGTAGTAGTAGTAGTAGTAGCACTAATAGTAGTTGCAGTAGCATTAGCTGTAGGAGTAGTGGTTGTTGTAGTTGTAGTAGTAGTAATAGTAGTAGTAGCACTAATAGTAGTTGCAGTAGCATTAGCTGTAGGAGTAGTGGTTGTTGTAGTTGTAGTAGTAGTAGTTGTTGTAGTAGTAGTTGTTGTTGTAGCAATAGTAGAAGTAGTAGCAGTTGTAGTAGAAGTTGTAGTAGCAGTAATAGTAATTTTGGTGGTAGTCAAATTAGTGGTAGCAGTAGTGGTAGTAGTAGCAGTAGTAGTAGTAGTTGTTGTTGTTGTTGTAATAGTAGTAGTAATAGCTGTAGCAACAGAATCAATCGTAGTAGAAGTAGTAGTAGTAGCAATAGATGTTGTAGTGGCAGCCGAAGAAGTGATAGCCGTAGTAACTGTAGTAGCTGTAGTAGCACTAGTAGTAGTAGTAGCAGTTATAGCAGTAGTAGTAGAAGTTTTAATAGAACTAGAAGTAGTAGTATTAGTAGTAGTAGTAATTGTAGTAGTAGTAATATTAGTTGTAGCAGTACTAGTAGTAGCGGCAGTAGTATTAGTTGGAGTAGCAGACGTAGCAGTAGCAATAGTAGCAGTAGTGGTAATAGTAGTAGGTGAAGTAGTTGTTGTAGCAGTAGCAGCAACAGCAGCATTAGTATGACGCAGTAGTCGTAGTAGTAGCAGTAGCAGCAGTAATAGTAGTAGCAGTAGTAGCAGCAACTATAGTACTAATAGCAGTTGTAACAACAGCTATAGTAGAAGTCGTAATAGTAGTAGTAGCAACAGCAGTTGTTGCAGTAGTAGTAGTAGTAGCAGTTGTAGTGGTAGTAGGAGTAGTAGTTGTTATTGTTGTTGTAGCAATTGTAGCTGCAACATCAATGGTAGTAGGAGTAGCAGTAGCAGCAGTAATAGTAGTAGCACTAGTAGCAGCAACTATAGTAGTAGTGGTAGTTGTAGCAGCAGCTATAGTAGAAGTGGTAGTAGTAGTTGTAGTAGCAGCAGTAGTTGCAGCTGCAGTAGTAGTGGTAGTTGGAGTAGAAGTTGTAATAGTAGTAGTAGTTGTTGTTGTTATTGTAGTAGTAGTAGCTGTAGTAGCAGTAGTAATATTAGTTGTAGTAGTGGTTTGAGCGGCGGTAGCGGCAGCAGCAGCAGCTATTGTTGTTTTCGTAATAGCACTAGTAGCTGTAGTATAAGTTATAGTAGTAGTTGAAGTAGTAGTAGTTGTAGTAGTAGTTAGTATAATAGTTGTAGTAGTAGTACCCGTAGTAGGATCAGCACCAGTAGTAGTAGTCATAGGAGTAGCAACATTAGTGGTAATAGTAGTAGTAGCCGAAGTTGCACTAACAGTTGTAACAGCAGTTGTTGTAGTGATAGTAGTAGTAGTGGTAGTAGTAGAAGTAGTTGTAGTTGTAGAAGTAGTTGTAGTAACACTCGTAATAGTATTAGTAGTCATTGCAATAGCAATAGTAGTAGCAGTAGTATTAGGAGTTGCAGAAGTTGTAGTAGTAGTAGTAGCAGTAACAGTAATAGTAGTATTAGTATTAGTAATAGTTATAGTATTCGGAGTAGTAGTAGTAGTAGTAGTTGAAGTAGAAGTAGTAGTAGAAGTTGAACTAGAAGTACCAGTAGCAACAACAGTAGTTGTAGTAGTAGTAATAAAACCAGTAGCAGTAATTAAAGTAGTAATAGTAGTAGTAGGAGAAGTAATTGTTGTAGTGGTAGTCGTATGAGTAATAGTAGTAGTATTAGTAGTAGAAGCAGCAATAGTAGTAGTATTCGCATAAGGATCAATAGTATTAGTTATAGTAGTGTAGAAGAAGTAGTAGTAGTAGTAGTAGTAGTAGCAGTAGTAGTAGCATGTTGGCTTAATGGTGTCTCAAATCCAGATTTTCCGCATAGTCTTAATTATATTAGGAAGTTATTTAGTGTGCCTAATCCTTATCTAGACTTTTCCTCTACTAGAAGACATAAATTAGTAGAAGTCTTATTTGAGTCAATCTTCTACCTTGACTCTAACACAGTTAGGCCACATCTATAAATACACCATTAATGTAAGGGTTTCAATATAGAGTGAGAGAGAGACATAGATCAATACTCTCAATACGTCTTGTGACGGTTAGGCTATTTAGTCTTATGTGAGAGTTGGTGATATTGGAGTTTCGTCTCCATCGTTGTAATCTTCTCTTCCTCTTCTCATCAATACAATATTCTCTGAATCGTCTTCGCCACATATATCTTTTGTCTGCTATCTTTTTCTCTTTTCTGTTATTCCTCTATATCGTGAATTTTGGTGGATATCAATATTTTCCACTACAAGTGGTATCAGAGCTTGGTTCAACATGTCTACTACGAAGTTCAATATAGAGAAATTCAATGGAAAGCAAGGATTCCCTACTTGGCAAGCAAGAGTTTGTGCAATTCTTACTCAACAAAGATTGAGAAACACATTGGATGACGTCAAGCCTGAAGATGTCACCGAAAGTGTCTGGGAAAACTAGAAGGCTAGCGCACATAGCACAATCATCCTCAGTCTCACCGATGAGGTACTCTATCCGTTTCTTGATGAAACATCACCTTCAGAGTCATGGAAAAAGCTAGACAAATAGTATATGAGTAAGTCTATCTCAAATCGAGTTTATTTAAAGCAGAAGATCTTCAATTTTTGAATGACAAAAGGTACGAATATAGTTGATCATCTTAATGCTTTCAATAAACTTGTCTCTCAATTGTTAAGCATTGATGTTAAAATTGAAGATGAAGACAAGGCAATTATTTTATTATCGTCTTTACCTCTTTCTCTTGAGAATTTTAAAACTACTCTTATGTATGAGAAGGATTTGAAATTTGATGATATTTTTGCTGCCCTTCTATCTAATGAATATTTGAAAAAAATTGGAGGGGATGTGTCACACTCAGAAGCATTAATTGTCAGAGGTCGTAACGAAGAAAGATCAAGGATAGGTCTTTCTAGATTCAAATCCAAAGAAATAAACTGCAGGTATTGCAAGAAGATGGGACATGAAATTAAGAGTGTTGGAAGCTCAAAGCAAAGAAAGAAAGAGAATCTCAATCTAAAGAACAAGCCAAAGAACAAGTATCAGTTGTTGAAGGGAGATCTGATGATGGTTTTGGTAATGTTCTATCTATTAGTTCTAATTTTGATTGTTACTATGATATTTGGATTCTTGATTCTGGATGTTGTTACCACATGTGTCATAATAAGGATTGGTTTGAAAACTACAAGTCTTATGATGGTGGTTTAGTTTTGATGGGTAATAACAATCCATGCAAAACTGTTGGAATTGGAACAATCAAAATTAAGATGTTTCATAATATATTATTAGAACTCTTACTGATGTTAGACATGTTCCTGATTTGAAAAAGAATTTGATCTCTTTGGATGCTTTGGATTTTGCTAAATATAAGTATTCTGCTGAAAGTGGAGTTCTTAAGGTTGCTAAAGGCTCATTGATAGTGATGAAGGACCTAAAGCATGGAAATTTGTATGAGTTAGTAGGAAAAACCGTTGCAGATGGAGCAGCAATTTCTCAAGCTTCTTCTTCTGATATAACACACTTATGGCATATGCATCTTGGTTATATGAGTGAGCAAGGTTTAAGTGAGCTCAACAAAAGAAAATTACTGAAAGGCCTCAACTTATGCAAATTGGATTTCTGCGAGCATTGCCTCTATGTTAAGCAGTCCAAGGTAAAGTTTAACACCGGTACTCATTGCACTAAAGGCTTAATTGATTATATTCAGTCTGATGTGTGGTGCTCTCCTATTCCATCAAAATCTGATGCTCATTATTTTGTCAGTTTTATTGATGATTTTTTCAGAAAGTGTGGATTTATTTTTTGCATCACAAAGCCGAAGTGTTTTCTATTTTCAAATGGTGAAAAAATTCAGTTGAGAAAAGGACTGACAGAAAAATCAAATACGTCAGAAGTGATAATGGCGGAGAATACAAATCAATAGAGTTTCTCAAATTCTGTGAAGATGAAGGCATCAAACGCCACTTTACCATCATAGGAAAACCTCAACAAAATGGTGTGGCTGAAAGGATGAACAAAACCTTGTTGGAGAAATCACGTAGTATGCTCAGTACAGCTAATCTTGATAAAAATTTTTGGGCAGAAGCAGTCAATACAGCATGTTTCATTGTGAATCGCTCTCCTCAAATAGCCATTAATTGCAAGACTCCTGAAGAGGTATGGACTGATCAACCTGCAAATTATTCTTCTTTAAAGATTTTTGGTTGCCCTGCTTATGTGCATGTTGTCAAGGATAAGTTAGATGCATGTTCCAAAAAGTGTATTTTCCTAGGTTATGCCAAAGGCGTCAAAGGCTATCGTTTGTGGGATCCTACTATTTCAAATGTAATTATTGAGAGAGACAAAGTATTTGATGAAAGTGTTATGCCAAAATATCTCAAGAAAGATCCCAATGATATAATGCAAGTGGAGGTGGAGCATGTAGTTCCTTTAAAAGAAGATATTCAGGGTATGCCCAACTCTCAAGAAAATTCTAAGAATCAAGTTTCTAAAAAGACTCCACTTCGAAGATCTCAAAGAAAAATAAAGTCACTTGAAAGGTATGGTAGCTTTTGCTTTAGTTACTGACAATGGTGATCCTTCTTCCCATAAAGAAGTAGTGCAGGATAAGAATTCTTCTCAATGACAAGCTGCTATGAATGAAGAGATGGATTCTGTTCGAAAGAACCATACTTGGAATCTGGTGAAATTACTAGAAGGTAATGGCAAAGACATCTATTGAAGACTCAAATTCAGAGAATAAGATGATTCGAGCCAAGGTGGAGATTATTGGCCTAATGGTGTCTCAAATCCAAATTTTCCAGATAGTCTTAATTATATTAGGAAGTTATTTAGTGGGCCTAATCCTTATCTAGACTTATCCTCTACTAGAAGACTTAAATTAGTAGAAGTCTTATTTGAGTCAATCTTCTACCTTAACTCAAACACAGTTAGGCAACATCTATAAATACACCATTAATGTAAGGGTTTCAATATAGAGTGTGAGAGAGAGACAAAGATCAATACTCAATACATCTTGCAACGGTTAGGCTATTTAGTCTTTTGTGAGAGTTTGTGATATTGGAGTTTCGTCTCCATCGTTGTAATCTTCTCTTCCTCTTCTCATCAATACAATATTCTTTAAATCGTCTTTGCCACATATTTATCTTGTCTGCTATCTTTTCCCCTTTTCTGTTCTTCCTCTATATTGTGAATTGCGGTGGACATCGATATTTTCTGTTATAGTAGCAGTAGTCGAAGTTGTTGCAGAAGTCGCAGGAGTAGAAGCAGCCGCAGTGGTAGTAGTAGTAGTAGTATGGGTAGTAAAAGTTATAGTAATAAAAATAGTTGCTGTAGTAGTACTTGTTGTTGTTGTTGTTGTAGCAGTAGTAGCAGTAGTAGTAGTTGTAGTTGTAGTAGTAGTTGTAGCAATAGTAGTAGTAGTAGTAGTAGCGATAATAGCAATAGTAGAAATAATAGTTGTAGTAGTGCTAGTACTAGCAGTAGTTTTAGTAGTTGGGGTAGTAGTTTTAGTTGCTGTAACAGTCGTAGTAGTTTTAGTAGTAGTACCAGCAGAATCAGTAGTAATAGTAGTAGTTGTAGTAGTAGCAGCAATAGTAGTAACAACAGTTGTAGTAGTAGAAGTAGTAGTTGCAGTACAATAGCACTAGTAGCAGTAGTAGTAGTAGTAATAGTTGTAGTAGAAGTTAGAAGTTGCAGTTGTAAAAGTAGTAGTAGCAGTCGTAGTCATAGTAGTAGTAGTAGAAGTAATAGTAGTAGTAGTTGTTGTAGTCGTAGTAATAGTAGTAGTAGCAGTTGTAGTAGCAAAAGTGGAGGTAGTAGGGGAAGTAGTAGTATTATCAGTAGTAGTAGTAGTAGTAGCGATAGTAGGGGTATTAGTCGTAGTATTAGTAGCAATAGTAGTACTAGTAGCAGTAGTAATAGCAGTAGTGGTATCAGAAGTACTAAAAGCTAAAGTTGTATTTGAAAAAGTAGTAGTAGTAGTTGTAGAAGTAGTATGAGCAATAGAAGTAGTATGAGCAATATAAGTAGTAGTTGTAGTAGTAGTAGTTGTAGAAGTCACAGTTGTAGTAGCTTTAGTAGATGAAATAGTAGTACTAGCGATAGAAATTCTAGTTGTAGTTGTACTAGCGATAGAAATTCTACTACTAATACTTTTGCTACTGCTACTGCTACTACTTCTCATACTATTACTACTACTGATATTATTGCTGCTACGGCGACTATACCTAGTACTATCATTACTACTCCTACTACTACTAATATACCTATTACTACTACTACATCTACTTCTACTATTACGGCTATTTCAACTATTTCTATTTCTCCTACTACTAGTCCTACTATTGCTATTACTGCTATTGTGGCTACTACAACAACAACAACTACTACTATTAATACTGCTACTGCTACTACTACTACTATTACTACTACTACTATGACTGCCACTTCTGCAACTATTACTATTACTCTTACTACTAATACAACTACTATAGCTACTGCGGCTCCCATGGCTCCTATTACTATTACTACTACTGCTGCTACTGTTGCAACTATTACTATAACTACTGCTACAACTACTACTAATACTACTACTGCTGCGTCCACTTCTGCTTCTACTGCAACTACCACAATAATAATTATTACTACTACTACTACTACTATTGCAGCTTTTAGTGTTAGTACTATTGCTATTGCAACTACTACTTCTACTATTGCTTCTACTACTGTTATTACTACTATTACCGCTACTACTACTGCAACTACTACTACTTATCCCACTATTATTACTACTATTATGATTGTTGCTACAACTACTACTACTCTAACTTCTGTTACTACAGCTACTGCTTCTTCTATGAGTACTACTACTACTGCGGCTACTAGTACTACTACTACAACAATTACTATTGCTACCACTACTACTGCTTCTACTACTACTTCTACTACTACTACTACACTGCTACTGATTCTACTACAACAACAACTACTACTACCACAACTATTTTTGTTACTACTACAACCGCTACTACTACTTCTACTACTACTACTACTTCCACTACTATTACTACTACTACTATTCCCACTACTGCTGTTCAAGCTACTATTGCTAATCCTATTACTACTACAACTGCTAATACTATTACTACTACAACTGCTACTACTGCTACTATTGCCATAGCTATTACTACTTCTCCTACTTCTACTACTATTACAACTACTGCTACTGCTACTACTAGTACTACTTCTACTACTACTACACTATTACTTCTGCTGCGACTACTACTCCTACCACTACTACTACTACTCCTACTAGTACTACTACAACTACTACTCAACAACAACAACAACAACTACTACTCCTACTACTACTACTACTACATCTGCTACAACTACTACTTGTCCAAATACTACTACTTTTGCTACTATTGCTATTACTACTACTACTACTACGACTACTTCGACCACCACTACCACAACTATTTCAATAACTGCTACTACTGCAACTATGGCTACTCCTACTTCTACTACTACTATGTGACTGTTGCCACTAATACTACTACTAGAACTAGTACTAATACTGCAATTGCTATTGCTATTGCTACTACTACTCCCACTACTACTACTACTACCACTACAACAACTGCTATTACCACTACTCTGCTACTACAGCGGCTATGGATACTGCTACCACTACTACTACTACCGCTTCTACTACTTCTGCTACAATTAATACTACTACTACTTCTACGACTGCTACGTCTTCAACTACTACAACTACTATTGCTGCTACTGCTGCTACTACTACTATTACTGCTAGTGCTAATACTACTATACTACTACTACTACTATTACTACTACTTCTGCTACTATTGCGATTGTCGCTACTGCTGCTACTACAACTACAACCACTATTTTTACCACTTCTACTACTGATACTGTGACTACTACTACTATAGCTGCTGCTGCGCTGCTACTACTACTCCTCCTACTAGGACTATTGCTACCAGTACTTCTCCAGCTATTACTACTACTACAACAACTTCTACTACTACTGTTGCTACGACCACTATTTCTACTATTGCTACTACTACTACGACTACAACAACAACAACAACTATTCAGACAACTACAACAACAACAACTACTACCTCTACTACATGTACTGCTACTTCTATTGCCACTACTAGTGCTACTACTACTAGTACTGCTACCACCGCTGCTACTACTACTATTGCTACTACTACTACTACTAGTTCTACTAATACTCATTCTACTAATGCAACTACTGCTAGTACTTCTACTCTTTCAGCTGCTATGACTCCTACTGCTACTACTACCACTATTGCTATGACAATAACTAGGACTCTTGCTACTTCTTCTACTGCTCCTACTCCTCCTACTATTACTTCTACTACTACTGCTATAATAGCTACTACTGCTACTTTAGCTACAACTACTACTTCTCCTACTACTTCTGCAACAGCTACTACCATTGCTACTACTAGTGCTATTACTGCTACAACTATTACTACAGGTACTACTACTACTTTTACTATGACTACTGCTACTACAACTTCTACTACTACAACTAGTATAGCTACTGCTACTACTACCACTTCTCCTACTACTACTACTACTACTTCTACTACTACTAATGCTACTTCTACTACCACTACTAGTACTACTACAACTAGCACTGCTACTACTACTACCACTGCTAATTCTTCTACTACTACTACTAATGCTACTACTGCTACTGCTACTACTTCTCTTCTACTGCTGCTACTACAAGTCTTGTTGGTACTGCTACTGCTGTTACTAATACTACAACTACTACTATAGCTACTACCACTACTGTTGCAAATGCTAGTATCATTAATGTTACTACTACTGCTACTACCACTTCTACTGCTACTACTGCTACTATTGCTGCTACTACTACTATTGCTACTACTACTACTGCTGCTACTACTCTTAATATTACTACTTCTATTACAACTATAACTACTACTACTACAACTTTTGATACTGCTGCAACTACTACTACTACTACATCTGTTGATGCAACCACTGCTACCGCTACTACTACTACAACTACTTCGACAATTATTGCTGCTGCAGGTACTACTACTACAACTACGACTATTATTTCTACTACTACAGCTATGACTACTATTTCTACTACTACTACTACTACTACTGTTACTACTACTATTACTACTACTTTTACGACTACTACAACTACTTCTACTACTACTACTACTTCTTCTGACACTACTAGTATTACTACTACTAGTACTGCTAGTACTACTGCTATTGCCACTACTACTATTACGACAACTGCTACTGCATCTAATTGTAATAGTAGTAGTAGTAATAGTAGTAATAGTAATAGAAGTACTAGTAAGAGTTGTGGTAGTAGCAGTATTAGTAGTTGTAGTTGTAATTATAGTAGAAATAGCAGTAGCAGCTACCGTAGCAGTTATAGTAGTAATAGTAGTCATCATAGTAGTAGTAGCCGAAGAAGTAGTAGCAGTAGCAGTTGTAGTAGTAGCAGCAGCAACAGTAGTTATAGCAGTAGTAATAGTAGTAGCAACAATAGTAAGAGTAATATTTGTAGTAGCAGTTGTAGTAGTAGTACCAATATGAGCTGTAGTCGTAGTCATAGTAGTAAAGTAGCTGTAGTAGCAGTAATTGTAGCAGTTGTAGTTGTTGTTGTTGTTGTAGTAGTAGTAGTAGTAGTAGTAGCAACAATAGCAATAGTAGAAGCAATGGTAGGCATAGTAGTGGTTGTAGTGGTAGTCAAAGCAGAAGTAGCTATAGTAGTAGCAGCAGCAGTAGTAGCATTGGTAGCAATACTATTGGTATTAGTAATTGGAGTAGAGGTAGTAATTGTAGTTATAACAATAGTGGCTATTGTAAAAGTCAGGGTAGTAGCAGAACAAGTAGAAGTTGTTATTGTAGTAGTAGTTGTTGTAGTAGTAGTAGCAGTAGCTATTGTAGTAGTAGTAGCAATAGTTATAGTTATTGCAGTTGTAGCAGCAGTAGAAGCATTAGTGTTATTAGCAATACTAGTAGTACCTGTGGAAGCTGTAGTAGTAGTAGTAGCAGTAGTAGGTGTAGAAATCATAACAGTAGTGGTAGTAGTAGTGATAGTAGTAGTAGCAGCAGTAGTAGTAGTATTAGCTCAGTGGCAGTGGTGGGACAAGTAGTTATAGTAGTAGTAGTAGTAGCTATAGCACTAGTAGCAGTAGTAACAACAGTAGTAGTAGAAGTAGTAGTAGTAGTGGTTGTAGTAGTGGTAGTAGTAGTGGTGGTAATAGTAGTAGCAAAAGTAATAGTTGTAGCATTAGTTGTAGTAGTAGTTGTTGTTGTTGAGTATTTGTTGTAGTAGCTGTTGTAGTAGTAGAAGTAGTAGTAGTTGTTGTAGTTGAAGTAGAAGTTAGGAGTAGTATTAGTCATAGCAACTGTAGTAGCAGTAGTAGTAGCTATAGTGGTAGTAGAGGTAGCAGTCTAGTAGTTGTAGCAGTAGTAATAATAGCAGCAGTAGTAGTAGTAGAAGTAGTACTAATAGCAGTAGTTGTAGTTGTAGTCATAGTAGCAGAAGTAGTAGTAGTAATAGACGCACTGGCAATAATAGCAGAACTAGTAGCGGTAGTAGTAGTAGAAGTAGTAGTCACAATTGTAGTAGTAGCAGTAGCAGTAGTGATTGTAGCAGAAGTAGTAATAGCAGTAGTAGTAGTAGGATAAGTACTAGTAGTAGCAGTAGTAGCAGCAACAGCAATAGTAGTAGTAGTAGTAGCAGTTGTCACTATTGTAGCAATAGCAGCAGTAGTAGAAGTAGTAGTAGTAGTTACAGTAGCAGTAATAGTAGTGGCTATAGTGGTGGAAGCAACATTCGTAGGAGTACTAGGAGCAGTTGCGGCAGTAGCCATAGTAGTTGTTGTAGTCATAGTAGTAGTAATAGCAGAAATAGTAGTTATTGTAGTAGTAGCAGCAGCAGCAGTAGTTGTAGTATTAGTACTAGTTGTAGTGGTTGTTGTAGCAATAGTAGCAGCAATTGTAGTAGTTGTTGTTGTAATAGTAGTAGTAGTAATAGAATTAGTAGTATTAGTAGAAGAAGTAGTAGTAGTGGTGGTAGTAGTAGCAGAAGTACTAGTTGTACTAGTAGCAGTCGTAGCAATCGTTGTAGAAATAGTAGTTGTTGTAATAGAAGTAGTAGCAGTAGAAGTAGTAGTAGTAACAGTAGTAGTAGCGGAGTAGTAGTAGAAGTAGAAGAAGTAGTGGCAGTAGTGGTATCAAAAGTAGTTACAGTAGCAGTAGTAGTAGCAGGGGTCATAGCAGCAGCAGTAGTAGAATTAGTAGTAGTAACGGCAGTTGAAGAAATAGTAGTAGTTGTCATAATAGTAGTTGAAGTAAAAGTAGCAGTAGTACGACTAGTAGTAGTTGTATTAGTAGTAGTAGTAGCAAAAGTAGTAGTTGTAGCAGTAGTAGTACTAGTAGTAGTAGAAGTAGTTGTAGTAGTAGAACTAGTTGCAGTAGTAGCAGTAGTAGTTGTTGAAGTAGTAGAAGCAATGGTCGTAGTTGCAAAAGTGGTATTAGTGGTTGTAGCAGTAGTTGTAGTAGTAGTAGTTGTAGTAGCAGTACCTCTAGGAGAAGTAGTAGCAGTAGCAATAGCTGTAATAGTAATAGCACCCGTTGTTACCATAGATGTAGTAGTAACAGTAGTAGCAATAGCAGTAGTAGCATCAGCATTTGTAGTAGTAGTAGTAACAATAGTAGTAGTAGCATCAGCTTTTGTTGTTGTAGTAGTAGTAGTAGCAATAGATGCTATAGCAATAGTAGATGTATTAGAAGTAGTAGTAGCAGTTGTTGCAGCAGTGCTAGTAGAAATTGTAGTTTCAAAAGTTGTAGTAGCAGCTACAGTAGTAGTATTAGTAATAGTAGTGGTGGTAGTTGTAGTAGCAGTAGTAGTAGTGGAAGTAGTCATAGTAGTGATACTAGTAGTAATAGTAGAAGAAGTAGTAGTAAGAGTTGCAGTTGCACTAGCAATAGTAGCATGGGTAGCAATAGTAGCAGGAGTAGTAGTAGTTATTGTAGTATTTGTAGTAGTAGCATTATCAGTAGTAGTAGCAGCTATAGTTGTAGTAGTAGTAGTTGCAATACCAATAGTTGAAGAAGTATTAGTCGAAGAAGAAGCAGTAGCAGTAGTAGTAGCTGTTGTGCTAGTAGTAGCAGTAGTAGTAGTAGTAGTAGAAGCAGTATTAGAAGCCGAAGTAGTAGTAGTGTGAGAAGCAGTAGTAGCAGCAGTAGCTGTAGTAGTAATTATGGTAGTTGTTGCAGTAGTATTTGTAGGAGTATTTGTAGAAGTAGCAGTAGTAGAAGTAGTAGTAGTAGTAGTTGTTGTTGTTGCAGTAGCAGTAGTTGTAGTGGTAGTAGAAGTGGTAATGGTAGTTGTAACAGGAGAAGTAGCACTTGTTGTTATTGTAGGAAAAGTAGTAGTAGTACTAGTAGAAGAAGTAGTAGTAATAGCAGTATTTGTTGAAGTAGAAGTAGAAGTAGTAGTAGCAGAAGAAGCAGTTATAGCAGCAGTAGTAGTTATAGTAGTAGTGGCAGAAGCAATAGTAGCCATAACAGCAGTATTTGTAGTAATAGTATTAGCAACAACAGCAGTAGTAGTAAAAGTATTAGTAGTAGTAGTGGAAGTGGTAGTAGTAGTCACAGTAGTAGTGTAGTAGTAGTTGTAGTAGTAGCAGAAGTTGGAGTGGTAGTAGCAGTAGTAATTATAGTAGAAGTAGTAATAGTAGAAGAAGTGGTAGTAGCATTAGTAGTAGAACTAGTAGTAGTAGCAACAATAGTTGTAGCAGTTACTAAGTTGGAGTAGTAGTTGTAGCACTAGCAATAGTAGCTGTAGCAGTAGCAGTAGTAGCAGCAGCAGTAGTAGTAGCAGCAGCAGCAGTAGTAGTAGTAGCAACAGTAGTAGCAATAGTAGCAGTAATGGCAATAGTAGTAGAAATAGTAGTAGTACTAGTAGTGGTTGCAATAGCAGCAACAGTAGTAGTAGTAATAGCAACAGTTGAAGTGGTAGTAGTAGTCATAGTAGTAATTGTAGTAGTAATAGTAGTAGTGGTAGTAGTAGTAGAATTAGTAGCAATAATAGCAATAATAGTAGTAGTATTAGTGGCAGTAGTAGCATTTGGATTAGTTGTAGTAGTAGTAGTATTAGCAGTAGCAGCCATATAGCAGTAGTAGTAGTAGCGATAGTAGTTATGGTTGCACTAGTTGTTGTAGTATTAGTAGTAGTAGTAGTAGTAGTAGTAGTAGTAGTAGTAGTGAAAGCAGTAGTAGCAGTACTGGTAGTAGTAGTGGTCGTAGCATTGGTAGCAATAGTAGTAGTACTCTTAGGGGGAGTAGTAGTAGTAGTTGAAGTAGTAGTGGTAGTAGTAGTAGTTATTGTTGTAGTAGTAGTGGCAGTGCAGTATTAGCCGTAATAGTTGCAGATGTCGGAGAAGGAGTAGTAGTTGTAGTAGTAATTGAAGTAGTAACTATAGTAGTAGTAGGAGCAATAGTGGCAATAGAAGTATTAGCAAACGTAGTAGCAGTAATAGTCATAGTAGCCGCAGTAGCAGTAGTAGAACTTGTAGTAGTACTAGTTGTAGCAGTAGATATAGTAGTAGTAATAGTAGTAGTAGAAGTTGTAATAGTAGTAGTAATAGTAGTAGTATGAGAAGTATTAGTAGTTGTTATTATAGGAGAATTTATAGTAGTAGTAGTAGTTCTAGTCGTACTAGTTGTACAAGTAGTAGCAGCAGTAGTAATAGCACTACTACTAGTAGTAGTAGTAGAAGTAGAAGTTGCAGTAGCAATAGTAGTAGTAGTAAAAGTAGTAGCAGTAGCAATAGTAGCAGTAGCAGCAATAGTAGTAGTAATAGTATTAGCAGCAGCAGAAGTAGTAGTAGTTGTAGTATTACTAGTTGTAGTGGAAGTAGTAGCAGTAGTATTAGAAGTACTAGTAGTTGCAAATGTAGTTGTGGTAGTAATAGTAATAGTTGTAGTAGAAGCAATAGCAATGTAGGAGAAGTTGTCGTAGTACTAGTAATAGTAGTAGCATTGGTATTAGTAGTAGTGGTAATAGTAGTAGTAATAGTAATAGTAGCAATAGTAGTAGCAATAACGCCAATAGCAGTAGTTGTAGCAGTAGCAGTAGTAGCAGTAGTAGTAGTAGTAGTAGAAGTAGAAGCAGCGGTTGTAGCAGAAGCAGTAGTTGTAGTAGTACCAGTAATAGTAAGAATACTAGTTGTAGTAGCAATAGTAGCAGTATTGGCTATCGCAGTAGTCCTAGTAGTAGAGGTAGTTGTAGTAGAAGCAGTAGTAGCAGTAGTAGTTGTAGTTGTAGTAGCAGTCGTACTAGCAATTGCAGTTGTAGTTGTAGTAGTAGTCATAGTAGTAATTGCAATTGTAGTTGTAGTAGCAGTTGTACTAGCAAAGCTAAAGTAGTTGTAGCACTAGCAGTAGTTGTAGTAGCAATAGTTAAGAGTAGCAGTCGTATTAGTAATAGTAGCGGTAGCAATTCTAGTTGTAATAATAGTAGTAGCAAAAGTAATAATAGTAGTAGTAGTAGCAGTAGCAGCAGTAGTAGCAATAGTAACATTTGTTGTAGTAGTTGCAGTAGCAAAATTATTAGTATTAGTAGTAGTTGTAGCAGTAGCTTTGGAAGCTGTTGTAGCAGTAGTATTATTAGTCGTTGTTGCAGTTGCAGCAGTTGCGGTAGTAGCAGTATTTGTACAAGTAGTAGTAATAGTAGCAATAGTAGTAATACTCGTAGTAGTAGCAATAGTACTAGCAGATATGGTGGATGTGGTAGTAGTAGGAGGAGGAGGAGGAGTAGCAACAGTAGTAGCAATACCAGTCGTAGTACTGGTAGTAGCAGCAGGAGTAGTAGTAATAGTAGTTCTAGAAGTAGTAGTAGATATAGTAGTAGTAATAGGTGTAGTACTAGCAGCAGTAGCTGTAATTATAGAAGCAGTACTAGTAGAAGTTGTAGAAGCAGTATTAGGAGTAGCATGCGAAGTAATAGTTCTATCGGTAACAGTAGAAGTAGCAATAATAGCAATAGTAGCAGTATTAGTAGTAGTAGTTGTAACAACAGTAGTAGCAGTAGTAGCAACAGTAGTAGTAGTAGGAGTAGTAGTAGTAGTAGTAGTAGTAGTAGTAGTACTAGTAGTAGTAGTAGTAGTAGTACTAGTAGAAGCAGTAGTAGTTGTAGTTGTAGTACTACTGCTACCACTGCTGCTGCTACTACTACTAGTACTACTTTTACTACTACTACAACTCCTACTACTAGTACTACTACTACCACCACTACTACTACTTTTGCTACCGCAACTGCTATTACTATTACTACTACTGCGATTACTACTACAACTACTACTCTTCCTACTACTACTACTACTACTCATGCTGCTACTGCTACTACTACTACTACTTTGTCAACTTCTTCTAGTACTGCTGCTGCTGCTACTACTACTACTACTACTATTACTTCTAGTACAACTGCTATTGCTACTGCTACTGCTACTACTATAACTGTGGCTACTGCTACCACTACAACTACAACTTCTACCAAGACTATTGCTACTACTACTCCGACTTCAAATACTACTTCGGCTGCCACAATGACTACTACTACAACTGCAACTACTACTACTACTACAACAACAACAACAACAACAACAACAACAACAACAACAGCAACAACTACCACTACTACTACTACACATACTACTCTTCCTCCTACAACTACTATTACTACACTTACACTACTACCACATCTACTACTACTAGTACTATTATACTACTATTACTATTACTGCTACAACAACAACTACTACTACTAACACAAATCCTGCTGCTACTACTACTACTATAACAACTACTACTTCTATTGCTATTGCAACTGCTAGTATGACTACTACTACTAATACTGCTACTGCTACAACTATTACTCCTTCTACTACTGTTGTTGCTGCTACTGTAGCTACTACTACTACTACTACTATGAAACAACAACCACAAGTCCTACTAGTACTATTATCATTACTACTACTGCTACTACTACTAATGCTAATTCTACTATAACTAATACAGCTGCTGCTACTATTACTACTACTACTACAACTTCTACTACTATTACTACTACTACTGCAACTACTTCTATTGCTACTCCAACAACTACTCTAACCACTACTTCAACTACCACTGCTACTACTTCTGCTGCTACTACTACTATGCCTACTACTACTACCCTTTCTCCGACACCAACTTCTGCAACTATTGCTACCACTACAACTACAACTACTACAACAACAACTACTGCTGCTGCTGCTGCTGCTATAGCTATTACAACTACTACTACTACTACTACTACTACTATTATTATTACTACTACTACTACTACTACTACATTTGCTATAGCTACTACCATGACAACTACTAATACAACAATTACTCTGACTACTACTACTACAATGACTACTCCTGCTATTACTGCTACAGCTAATACTGCTGCTATTACTACTACTATTACTACTATTTCTACTACTACTACAACTACTTCCCCTACAACTACTGCAACCGCTGCTACTTCTGCTACTACGAGTTCTGCTAGAACCACCACTGCTACTACTACTGCTGCTTCAACTACAACTACTACTTCTGGTACTAGAACTACGGATACTACTACTACAACTACTACTACTACTACTACTACTACTTCTACTATTACAACTACAGGTAATAATACTACTACTACTACTACCACTACTTTTACTATGACTACTACTACGACTTCTACTATGACTCCTACTCCTATTACTACTCCTACTAGTACTACTACAACTTCTACTACTTCTACTGCAATTACTAGTACTACTACTATTAGTACTACTACTACTCCTACTACTACTATTACTACAACTTCTACTACAACTTCTAATACTACTACTCCTAGTACTACTGCAGCTATTACTAATACTACAACTAGTGCTACAGCTAATATGACTACTACTACTATTACTACTACTATTACTACTGCTGCTGCTACTGCTATTACTAGTTCTGGTACTACTACTACTGCAACCACTACTGCTACTACTACTAGTATGACTACAACAACTACCACTATTGCTACTTCTACTACTAGCAGACAACTAGTCCTGCTACTACTACTACTATGACTACTACTACTACTATTACTTCTACTATTAAAACACTACTACGAAAACTATTACTACAACTACTACTGCTACTAAAACAACAACAACAACAACTACTGCTACAACTACCACTACAGCAACATCTGCTACTGATGCAACCAGTGTTGATACTACTAATGCAACCTGTACTATTGTTTCTCCTACTACAGCTCCTACTACTGCTACGGCAGCAACAACTACTCATTATACTACTACTACTACTACTACTACTATTACTACTACTACAACTACAATTGCTGCTGCTACTACTACTACCACTTCTACTACTACTACTACTACTACTACTAGCACTTCTCCTACTACTATTATTTCTGCTACCACAACTATTACTATGCAAATGACTACGACTAAACTACTGCTTTGGCTTCTACTACTATAGCCACTACTGCTACTGCTACTACAACTACTACTTCTACTACTAAGACTACTGCTTCTACTACAACTACCGCAATTGCTACTATGACTACTGCAACTCCTGTTACTACTACTACTACTAATGTTGTTGCTATTACTACAACAACTACTACTCCTACTTCTACTACTGCTACAACAACTGCTACTGCTACTACTAATACTCCTATTACTAATGCTACAACTACTACTATTACAACTACTGCTATTGCAACTCTTGCTACTACTACTACTGCCACTATTACTACTACTACAACTACTGCTACTATCACTACTACTACTACTACTACTACTACTACTACTGCTGCTGCAGCTGCAACTATTGCTATTACTACTACTTGTACTGCTACTTCTCCAACCGCTACTACTGCTATTATTACTACTCGTACTAATACTTCTCCAACTGCAACTCCCACTACTACTACTGTTGCTACCAATACTAATGCAACTTTGGCTACAACAACTACTACTCCTACAACAACTACAACTACAACCTTTACTGCTACTATTGATACTCCAACTACTACTACTACTAATACTACATGTTGGACAACAACAACTACTACTGCTACTACCACTATCGATACTACTACTACTGCTCCTACTGCTGTTGCTACTCCTACTACTACCAACACGACTACTACTACTACTAGCACTACTACTACCATAACTGCAGCTACTACTATTGCTATTACTACAGTTGCAACTACTAATGATACAACTAGTATGTCTATCAATACTACAGTTGCTATGACTACAACATCTGCTACTGTTACTACTTCAACTACTTCTGCTACTACTACCACTAATACTACTGCTGTTGCTGCTGTTGCAACAACTATGGCGACTACTACTATCTCGACTACAATAACAACAACTACTACTACTACTACTTCTACTACTACAATTACTACTACACTTCTCCTACTACTGCCACTTCTGCTACTATAGCTACTGCTACGGTTATAACAACAACTAGTACTACAACTTTTACTATGACTATAGCTACTACTACAACTACTATGACTTTTACTACTACTACAGCTACTACAACTACTGCTACTACTACTTCTACTATGACTACTACAATTCCTACTTCTACTACTACTACTACTACTACTACTACTACGACTTTTGCTCTATATCTACGAGTACTACTACTTCTACTACTACAACTACTATTGCTTCTACTACTTATATACTACTACTACTACTGCTACTACTAATACTACTACTACTACGACTCCAAATACTACTGCTGCTGCTACTGCTCCTGCTACTACTACAATAAATACTACCAGTACTACTTGTACTACTTCTGCTATAGCTACAACTACTGCTATTGCTACCATATCAACTACT
Source organism: Trichopus zeylanicus subsp. travancoricus (assembly GCA_005019695.1). NCBI lineage: Eukaryota > Viridiplantae > Streptophyta > Magnoliopsida > Dioscoreales > Dioscoreaceae > Trichopus > Trichopus zeylanicus. The sequence continues at coordinate 6,965 of RXID01021409.1, read as the reverse complement.
GCTACTGCAACTACTTCTACTAGTACGATTATTACCTCTACCACTAGTACTACTACTACTTCCAGTACTAATGCTGTCGCTGCTTATGCCACCACTAGTACTACCACTACTACTATTGCTACTGCTAGCACTACTACTAATTGTATAGCTACTACATCTATTACTACTACGACTACTTCTAGTACTACTACTACTTCTCCTACCACTACTGCTACTACGACTACGATTACTACAACTAGTACTTCTACTACTACTACTACTACTTCAACTTCTGTACTATTGCTACTACTACAACTACTACTATTACTACTACTGCAGCAACTTTTCCTACTACTACTACTACTACTGCTACCGCAATGACTACGACTACTGTTGCTACTACTACTACAACTATCGCAACTACGACTGTTGCTACTAATACTTCTACTACTACTACAACTGTTGCTACTGTTACAACTACTACATCAATTACAATTACTCATACTAGTACTACTTTTGTTACTACTGTTGCTACTACTGCTGCTGCTGTTGTTGCGGCTGCTACTGCTAGTACTACTACTTCTTCTACAACTGCTACTATTGCTACTTCGGGTGCTATTACTTCAGCTACTACTGATACTACTAATACAACTACATGTACTACTTATTCAACTGCTACTCTGCTACTTCAGGTTCTGCAACTACAATTGCTACTACTGCTACAACTGCTACTACAGCTACTACTACTACTACTATTACTACTACTCCTACTACTCCTACTATAACTATTAGTACAACTATTACTGTTACTATACTATTACTTCTGCTACAACAACAACTACTACTACCATTACCACTTCTACTACTACAACTGGTATTACTTCTAGTACTACTTGTACTACTAGTACTACTACTACTACTACGACTAGTACTACTACTTCTACTACTATTAGTACTACTCCTGCTGCTACTACTACTACTACTACAACTTCTACTACTAAAAGTACTACTTCTACTACTAGTGATACTTTGAATGTTACTACTACAACTCCTACTACTACTACTACTACTACAACAACAACTACTACTACTACGACAACAACCACTACTACTAATACAACTACTACTAATACTACTATCACAACTAGTGCTTTTGCTACTACAACTACTTTTGCTAGTTCTTCTGCTTCAACCTCCACTACGACTACTACAGCTACTGCCACTGCTATGACTAATACTACTACTACTACTACTACTACTGCCACTACTGCTACTGCTACTAGTTGTAGAACAAATGCTACTATTACGACTACTTCTGCTGCTACTGTTGCTACTACTACTACTACTACTAGCTCTACTTCTACTATTGTTGCTGCCGCTACTGCCGCTACTACTACCTCAAATGCTACTCTTACTGCTACTACCACTGCTACTACAGCAGCAGCTAATACCACTACTACTCCTCCTCCTGCTACTACTACTACTTGTTCCACTACTACTATTACCACATAAACTACAACAACTACTACTACTATTACAGCTATTACTACTAATACTACTGCTATAACTATTGCTACTACTACTAGTACTATTACCACTACTATGGTTGTTGCTGCTATTGTTGTTGCTGTCATTGCTGCTACGACTACTACAATTACTACTACTCAAACAACTACCACTACTGCTATATTACTACTACTAGTATACAACAACTACTACTATGAGTAATACAAAAACTACTACAATTATACTACAGCTGCTGCTGCTGCAACTACTACCGCTGCTACTACGGCTACTATATTGCTGCTACTGCTATTACTATTGCTATTAATGTACCTACTACTACTCCTCCTCCTACTACTTCTCCAACAACTATTACTTCCACTCCTACTTATAACACTCTTACTACAACTATTACTATTACTACTACTCCTACTACTACTACTACTACTACTACTACCAACACTCCTACTACAACTATTATTTCCTCTACCACAGCTATTCCTACCACAACTATTGCTAATACTTCTACTATTACTACTACTACTACTACTACTGCTCCTACTCCTCCTACTCCTCTTCCTACTACTACTACAACAACTACACCTATTACTACTGCTACTACTACTATTTATTACTACCACTAATGCTACTACCACTACTACTCCAGCTACTACTCTACCTACTACTACTCCTAATCCAATTCCTACTCCTACGGTTGTTCCTTCTACTACTACCACCCCTACTAGTACAGAAACTACTACCGCTACTTCTACTACTACCACTAATGTTGCTGATGTTATTGCTACTACTACAACTACTACCGCTAGTACTACTAATACTACTACTACTATCACTCTACCATTATTACTGCTACTACTACAACAACTACTACTACTACTTTTGATGCTACTCCTACTACTAGCGCGACTACTACTATAACAACAACTACTACAACTAGTACTACTACTACTACTATTACTACTACTCATTCCCCAACTACTACTAGTAGTAGTATTACTGCATCCACTCCTACTACTACTACTGTTACAATCACTACTACTAATACAATTACTATTACTACCACTTGTACTACCCAAATTTCTACTACGACTACTACTTTTGCTACTGCTACTACTGTAACTACTACTACTACTACTGCCACTACTGTTGCTACTACTACTACTACTACTTCTTCTAATAATCCAACTACAACAACTACTATTATTACTACGATGGTGACTACTACTACTACTACTACTTCTGCTACTACTCCTACAAGTAGTACGACTACTACTACTACTATGACTATGATTGCAACTACTACTACTAATACTACTACTACTACAACTAATACTACTACAACTATTTATACTTCTATGACTACTACTACTACTACTTCGAGTACTATTACAACTACTACTACTTCCACTCTTACTGCTACTACTATGACTACAAATAATAACACAACTACTATTACTACTACCACTACTACCCTAACTACAACAACAACGACTATTACTACTACTTCTACTACTACGACCACTACTACTACTACTACCACTACCACTATAACTATTACTACTCCTACTATGACTACTACTACTCCTACTACTACTACTACTACTACTAATACCACTGTTGATACTACTTCTACTGCTACTGCTACTGCTACTACTACAACAACAACTACTACTACTGTTACTACAACAACATCAACTATTACTACTATTATTTCTACCACTACTACAACTACTACTACAACTACAACAACTACTACTACTGCTACTACTACTACTCCTACTACTATTACTACTACTACTACTACTACTACTACAACTGCTGCTACTACTACTCTGCTGCTACTACTACAACTACTACTACTACTACTACTCCTACTACTACTACTACTCCTACTACTACTTCCACTACTACTAGTACTACTACTTCTATAACTACTATCACTGCTGTAGCTACTAATACTACTACTACTTCTACAACTACTAGTACTGCTATGACAACTACTACACCAACTACTACTGCTATTGTTTCTACTACAATTACAACAAATAATACTGCTACTACTTCTACTACTACTACTATAGCTACTAGTATTGCTACGACTACTGCAGCAACTACAACTATTGCCACTATTACTACTACTACAACTACTGCCACTACTATTACTACTCCTCATACTAGTACTACTTCTGCTACTACTGCTGTTACTATTACTACTACGTCTACAACTACTGCTACTACTAATGCTATTACTATTACTACTACTGCTGCTACTACTACTACTACTAGTAGTACTTCTATAACAGCTACTATAGCTACTACTGTTGCGACTCCTCCTACTACTACTACTGCTACTCCTACTACTACTACTACAACTACTACTACTATTACTAAAACTATTACTACTCCTACTAGTAGTATTACTACCACAACTATAACTACTTCTATGACTACAACTGCTACAACTACTAGTATTGCTACTACTACAAGTACTACTACTATGTCTGCAACTCCTACTAGTACTGCTACTACTACTACTACTACTACTACTACTACTACCACTACTACTACTATCACTACTGCGATGACCACTACTACTACTACTACTTCTACAACTGTTGCTACGACTACTACAAATAATGCACCTTCTACTACTGCTATTGGTTCTACTATTGCTACTACGTTTACTACTGGTACAGCTAGTATTACTGCTACTACTTCTACTACTGCTACTGCTACTACTTCTACTACTACTATAGCAACGACTGTTGCTATGACTACTACTACTCAACTACTACTACTACTTCCCCGACTACTTCTACTGTTGTTGCTACTCCTACTGCAACAACTACTCCGGCTGCTACTGCAAGAACTACTACTACCACAACTACTGCCATAGCTACTACTAGTACTGCTACTACTTCTACTACTACTGCTGCTACTACTACTGCTAACACTACTACTACTATTGCTGCTACAAAGACTACTAATACTATGACTTCTACAACTACTACTATTTCCCCTACTGCTACTACAGTGTGCACTACTTCTGTTACTGCTGCAAACACCACTATGACTACTACTACTACTACTACTACTACTACTACTACTACTACTACTACTACGGCTACTTCTACTATTACTAATACCACTATTATGGCTGGTACTACTTCTACTACAACTATAGCAACTACTACTACTACTACTACTACAACTGCTACTTTTCCTAAAATTATTGCTACTGCTAGGACCACAGCTATGACTACTACTATTTCTGTTACAACAACAACTACTACTTCTACTAGTACTACTACTGCTATGGCTATTCCGACTCCTACTTCTACTACTGCTGCAACCACTACGGCGGCTACAATGACTACTGAAACAACATATATCGCTGCTACTCCCGCTGCTGCTACTACTACTACTACCACTGTAGCTACTACTATTACTAGTACTAATTCTACTACTACTACTACCACCACCACCACTACTACTACTACTACCACCACCACCACCACCACCACTACTACTGCTACAACTATCGCTGCTGCTAATGCAAATCCGACTACTTGTACTACTACTACTGCTACAACCACAACTACTTCTACTACTACAACTATTACTACTACTACAATAACTAGTACTACTACTATAACTACAACTACTACTTCTGATACTAATACTACTACAATTACTACGTGTCCTACAACTATAGCATCAAATACTACTAATACTTCCCCGAATACTTCTACTATTGTTGCTGTTGCTACTGCTACAACTACTCCAACTGCCACTACAACAACTACTACTACTATAACTACTGCCATAGCTACTACTACTACTACTACTACTACTACTACTTGTACAACTACTACTACTGCTACTGCTGCTAACATAGCAACTACTACTACTACTACTGCTACGACTACTACCACTACTACTACTTCCCCTACAGCTACTACTGCTAACACTACTTCTATTACTGCTGCAAACACCACTACCACCACTAATACTACTACTACTATGGCTACTTCTACTATTACTACTACTGGTATTATGACTACTACTACTTGTACTACAACTACAACAACTACTGCTATTGCTACCGCTACTAATACAACTACTACTTTTCCTACTATTATTGCTACTGCTAGGACCACAGGTACAACTAATATTGCTAGAACTACTACAAGGACTTTAACTACAACTATTGCAACTAATACTTCTTCTACTACTTCAGCTACTGCTACTGCTACTAGTACTGCTGCTACGACTGCTACTGTGGCTACTAATACTGCTAGTACTAATACTAGTACTTCTTCCACTACTGCTATTGCTAGTACTACTACAACAACTACTACTACCGCGATCACTATCGTGGCTACTACTACTACAAATTCTACAACTGCTACTATACTACTACAACTGCTATAGTTGCTACTACTATTGCTAGTCCTACTTGTTACGTTTCTACTACTACAACTACAGCTACTACTACCGCTACAACCACTACAACTGCTACAGCTACTACTGAAACTACATATACTGCTACTACTGCTACTACTACTACTACCACTGCTGCTACTACAACTACTACTAGTACTACTACTACTCCTCCTACTACTACTACCACCACCACCACCACCACTACTACTACTCGTACTGCTACTCCTACTACTACCACTGCTATTTGTATTGATACAACTACCACTGCTACTCGCGCAAATCCTACTACTTGTACTCCTACGACTGCTACAACTACGACTACTTCTACCACTACTACTATTACGGCTGCTGCAACAACTAGTACTACTACTATAACCACAACTACTAATATTAATACTAATACTACTATAATTACTACGTGTCCTACAACTACAACATCAACTACTACTGCTACTTTCCCAACTACTTCTACTACAGCTGCTACTGCTACTGCTACAATTACTCCGACTGCTACTAACTACTACTACTGTAACTACTGCATAGCTACTACTGCTACTATACTACTACTACGACTACTACAACTACTACTATTTCTCTACAGCTACTACCGAATACACTACTTTTGTTACTGCTGCTAAAAACCACTACCACCACTTCTATTACTACTTCTACTACTACTTCTACTACTACTACTACTACTACTACGACTACTTCTACTATTACTACTACCGCTATTATGGCTACTACTACTTCTACTTCAACTACAACAACTATTGCTACTTCTACTACTACAACTGCTACTTTTCCTATGATTATTTCTACTGCTAGGACCACAGCTACGACTACTATTGCTATAACTACTACAGTGACTGTAACTACAACTATTGCCACTAATACTTCGACTACTACTTCAACTACTACTACTACTATAACTACTATAGCTATTACTACTGCTAATACTAGAACTACTTCTGCTAGTATTGCTGCTGTTACTACTACTGTGGCTACTAGTACTG
>RXID01021408.1:83743-223947 GCA_005019695.1 Trichopus zeylanicus subsp. travancoricus | reverse complement strand
GTAGACACTCGGTGAACTCGCAAGCTAGCCTTAGTCAGATAGATATTCGATGAGTCTACAAGTTGGCCTTAGTATATATGGACATTCAGCGAGCTCACAAGTTTGACTTAGTACAAGTAGATATTCGGTGAGCTTGTAAACTGGTTGTAATCTGAATAGACCTTCAGCAAGCTTACAAGCTAGCCTTAGTGGATAGATGTTTGGCAAGTCCACATGGTGGCCTTAGTCCAAGTAGATGTTCGGTGAGCTTGCATGTTGGCTTTAGTCTAATAAATGTTCAAAAAGCCCAGGGGCTGGCCTTAATCCAAATGGATGTTCAACAAGCTCACAAGCATACTATAATATGAGTAGATATTCAACTAGCTCGCAAGTTGGCCTTGGTCTGATAGACATTCGATGAGCCTGCATGTTGGTCTTAGTCCAAGTAGATGCTCAGCGAGCTTGCAAGCTAGCCTTAGTCCGATAGACATTCAACAAGTCTGCAGACTGTCCTTAGTCTAAATGGATGTTCAGCAAGCTCACAGGCTTGACTTAGTATAAGTAGATATACGGCGTGTTCATAAACTAGCTTTAATTTGAATAGATCTTCAGTAAGCTTACAAGCTAGCCTTAGTCTGATAGACTTCTTACAAGTTTGCATGCTGGTCTTAATCCAAGTAGATGTTTAGTGAGTTTGCATGTTGGCCTTAGTCTGATAGACATTCAAGAAGCCCAGGGGTTGGCCTTAATAGAAATGGACATTCGACGAGCTCGCAAGCATACCATAGTACGAGTCAACGTTCGAGGAGCTTGCAAGCTGTCCTTACTTTGAATGGACATTTGGCAAACTCACAAGCTTGTCGTAGTCCAAAAAGATGTTCAAAGATCTCGCAAGTTGGTTTTAGACCAAAAATAAATTTTGGATGACCCCACGAGTTGATCCTAGATTATTGTTTGGCCACACAAATTGAAGTAAAAAATATATCTATATTTTTTATAGCAATTTTTTTCTCTATTTTTTCTTTCTTTCTTTTATGGCAAAATTTTTTTTTCAACAACCCTTTCTTCTTCTTTTTTTGCCTTTATTTTTCTATTTCTTATTCCTTGTCCTAGTTGGCACTCTTTTGTTTTTATTTTTTTTTTACCCTTCTCCCTTCTCCTCCTTTATAGCTGGAAATAATAATTTTTTTCATTTTTTCACTTTCCTTTCCTCTCCCATGTAGGGTCTCTCTTTATTTTACTTCTTCTAATTCTCCTCCACCTACAGCTAAGAGAACAATCATATTCTTTTAATTTTGTTCATCTTTTCTATTTCCTATTATCTTCTCCTTCTCATCATCTTCTCCTTAATAGTAGTATAGTAGTGATAGTATATTTTTACTGTAGTAGTAGTAGTATAGTTCTAATATAGTAATATTATCATAGTAGCATAGTTGTTGTAGTAGTAGTAGTAATATAGTAATAGTAACAATTGTAGTATAGTAAAAGTAAAAGTATAGAAGTAATAGTTACAGTAGCATACTATTAGTATCATAAAAGTAAAATAGTAGTATAGCAATAGTAATAGTAGCAATAGTAGTATAATAATATCGGTGTAGTAGTAGTATAGGAATAGTATAATGGTAGTAGTAGTATAGAAGTAATAGTATGATAGTCCTTGTATATTAGTAGTAGCGTAGTAGTAGTAGGGTAGTAGTAGTAGCAGTGTAGCGGTATTAGTACTATTAAGAGTAGCATAAAAGTAGTAATAAATAGCATAGTAGTAGTGGCATACTAATAGTATAATTGTAGTAGTACTGTAACGGTAGTAGTGTAGTAGTTGCTTAATGGTGGCATAGTAGTAGTAATTGTAGTCATATAGTAGTAGCATAGTAATTGTATAGTAGCAATAATTATTGTATAATTATTGTACTGTAGTATTAGTATATTAATAATATAGTAGTAGTAGAAGAAATAGTAGTAGTAGTAATAACATTGTAATAGTATAATAGTAGCAATAGAAAAAGTATAGTAGTAGTAGGATAATAGTAGTAGTATAGCAATAACTAAAGTATAATAGTAGTTGTTATTGTAATATAGTAGCAGTATAATAGCGATATTGCTATAGTATAATAATATAGTAGTAGTTGTATAGTAATAGTATATTAATTTGTAGTAGCAGCAGCATAGTAGTGGTAATAGCGTAATAGTTGTATAATAGTATTAGTAATTATAACCATATAGCAATAGGATAGTGATAATATAGAAGCATCATACGAATATTGTAGTAGTCGTGGTGGAAATAGTAATTATGTTATAAGAGCATATTAGTGGCAATAGTTATAGTCATATAATATTAGCAGTAGTGGTTGTTGTTGTATAATTGTAACATAGTAGTGTATTAGTAATGTAGTATTAGCAGTAATACTAGTAGTAAAGTTATAGTATTTGTAATATAGTAGCAACATGGTATATTAATAAAATTATAGTAGTAATAATAATCATAGTAGCAGTAGTATTATAGTAGTAAAATAGTGGTAGAATTTTAATTGTAGCAGTAGCATTGTAGTAGTATATTAATAGTATAGTAGTATTATATTAATAATAAAGTAGTAGTATAATAAAAGTATAGTAGTAGCATATTAATGATTGTAGTACATTAATAGTAGTAGATATAATATACTAGTAATATAGTAGTAGTAGCAGTATTATATAATAATAGTAATATAGTAATAATATCGTATTAGTATAATGGTAGTTGTGTTAATATAGTAGTAGAATACTAGTACTATAGTAATAATATAATATACTATTGTTAAAAGTATTATATTACTATAGTATTTGATAGTATTACTACTATACTATTATAATATTGCTAATATACTATTATTATCTTGTTGTTATATCATTATACTACTATTACACTCTAGTACTGCTACTATTATGTAATTACTATAAATATTACTACTATACTGGTATTATATTGCTAATATTACTTCTACTGCTATACTACTTCTGTAGTATTACTAATGCTGCTAATATATTACTACTAATTCTACTAATAGTGATATAATATTAGCATAACAGTACTAGTAATAATATAATAGTAGTATAATAGTAATATAGTAGTATACTAGTATAGTGATAGGATAATAGTAGTTATAATGGTAGTATTATAAAAGTATTTATAGTAATATTATAGTTGTAATACTATAGTCGTACTAGTAGTACAATAGTGTTATAATAGTAGTAATAGTAGTAATAATAGTAATAATATAGTAATATAGTAATAATGTAATACTAATACTACTATAGAAGTAGAGTAGTATAATATTACACCTATTACTATTATTATACTACTAAGAATACCACAAATACTGTATCACTATCATATTACAACAATACCTACTACTGCTATAACTGTCTTACTACTATACTACTGTTAATTAGTTGTTGTTGTTATACTACTACAATGCTACTATTATTAATTAAACTACTACTATGCTATTACTACTACTTTTTACTACTATAATAATATTATTACTATTATTGCTGCTGTGATTATAGTACTAGTATATTACTAATATAATACACTTGTACTATTATAGTACAATATTACTATTATACCTTTTATTACAATACACATTTAGTACTAAAATTACTATATTATACTACTATTGTACTATTAGTATACTGTAATACTACTATTATACTACTGTTATACTATCACTATTACTATATTATTACTACTATATTGCTGGTATTATTATACTAATACAGCTAAACTATTATTATTACTATACTATTGTTACTACTACTTCTTCTATACTTCTAGTATTATTCTACTTCTATTATATTATAACTTTTACAGTTACTACTATACTACTACAACTACTACTATGTAGCGACTGTTATCTCTAATATTATACTACTATAATTGCTATTATACAACAATACTACTACCATATTTATACTGTTAGTGCTACTACTATATTACTACTCCTATACTTATACTACTATTATTATTACTCCTATACTTATACTACTATTACTCTACTACTACTATAACTATTATTATATTACTATAACTACCATATAATTATTACTACTACTATTTCTAATACAACTATAACTACTATTATTATAATTACTACTACCATATTCCTACTACTAATACTATTGTACTTCTATTACAATGTTGCTGCTACTGTACTTCAACTAATACTACTATTACTACTACTATATTATTACTATTATATTACTACTTCTACAATAATACTATGGCTACTACTATTATACTACTGCTATACTATTAATATACTACTATTACTACCACTACAATATAACTACTAGTACTATGCAAATATTACTCTACTACCATTATCATACTAATGCAACTACTATTTTACAACTATTACTACTCTTCTACTACTACATACTACAAATATACTATTACTACTACTATACTACTACTGCTACCGCAACTATAATACTATGACTGCTACTGTACTGCTTATACTATTATACTACTACTATTACTACTACTATATTAATACTAAACTGCTATCATCACTATTACTATGCTACTACTACTATATAACTATTACTACAAGTAATACAACTAGTGCTACTACTATACCTCTTTGCTTCTTCTACTACTAGTACTACTGCGACTAGTACTATTATACTATAATACTCTTACTGCTATGATTATATTATTATTACAACTATACTATCATGACTTTCACTATACAACTATTACTACAATAAACAACTACTATACTACTACCACTACCACTACTATATTAGCACTATATCTACTATACTATTCACACTACTACTATTATATCACTACTATTACTATGCTACTATAATTACTACTATGACACTACTAATATAATTCTATTACTATTATAATAAAATACTACTGTTATACTACTACAACTACTACAATACTAATACCAAACCATTACTACACTACCACTATACTATAAGTACAATACTATTGTTACTACACTTATTGCAATAATGATACTACTACTATACTCCCACAACTAGTATGCCATTAATACTACTATACTAAGTCTATTACAACTACTATTCTACTACTACACTACTACTAGTACTACTACTATATTGCTACTACTACTATTACTACAAACACTACTACTATTATACTGTTATACTACTTTTATGACTAGTACTACTATAACTACTATTATACTATATTACTCCTACTATTACACTACTACTACTTCCACTACTATTACACTATTATACTATATTACTCCTCCTCCTCATATAGCTACTATGACTACTACTATACCAGTACTTCGCTACTACTATATTGCTACTATAACACTATTATACTATGCTATTGATATACTATTATATCATTATTATAAAACTATACTACCACTATTATTACCACTATATTACAACCACTATACTACCACTATACTTCTACTACTACCAATAGTAGTCTTACTCCTACTTCTATTACTACTACTATTACACTACTATTATACTACTATTAGTAGTATACTATTGCTAGTACTTTTATAGTATCATTGCTACTACTATACTATTATTATATCACAATAGAGCTAAAATCAACCATTTGAGTTAGCCAAAGACTCCAAGAAGTAATATTGAAATAATAAATAAAATTTAAGAATGTTTTGTAGCATAATCAGACATCTTGGGAATATAACTTTTAATAGGTAGAATTTTCTATTGTCAATTATGCTGACAATCATAAGGAATCTCCTAAAGTAAACAACCTATCCAGACAAAGAGAAAAGCATGATTCCTTAATTTGAGAAAAAATACATAGCTTACATAAAGAGCATAGCTTCACTTTACGATTTAGAAAATTTCAATTAAAAATCATAATGATAATGAAAATAAGCGAGGAAGAGGGAAGTGATTAATACTCGCTGCCCTACTCTTGTTCACTTGAAATATGACTAGATGGACCTTAGTTTGATCCTTGGTGGATGCTGATAATTTGGCTAGATTTCAAGGTGTGGCTGACTATCTCGATTTGTATTAGTTGACCCATTTAAAATCTAAAGTTCACTGACTACATTATGCTTATTGTTAGTTGGCTCTTTTTGATGTATGATTTGATAATCAATGACCTCTTTGGCATGTTGTCAATTAAGTTTAAAGCATTATCAATAGATTTAGAGTGCGTGTTGGATTCACTTCAAAGTTTGGCTAATGACTTTAAGTGTGTTATCAATTGAATTCTTTTGAATATAGAATTTGGCCCATTGACTAAGTGAGTTCAAGCTTACCTACATAAGCACGAACTAACTCCTCACCTCCCATTCAATGGCAGAGACCTCTCACCCTCAGAGCAAAGACTAAGTTCACCTAGGGAGTAAGGGTGAAACTCATTCAAGGGACTCAGGATAAATGTTATTATGTCAAATCTCAATGATGAAGAAGAAAGTCTATTGACACAAACTAGGATATTCATCCTCTAGATACTTGTCAATAGGCAAACATAAGTTTTTTACCCCCTACAACACCCTTTAGAAGACAATGATGGTCGTTTATGATATATGGTGGAGTTGGAATCCCTTGACCATGCCCGCCTACTATTGCCCTAAGTCAACTTTACTAATGGGAGCATATATTGTTATCACAAACAAAGTCTATTTCCAGATGGAAAATAAAGTCCATCTTGTGCAACAATCAAGCCTAAATCTATATGGTAAACAAAGTCTACTTTCATATGGCAAACAAAGTCCATTTTGTATAATAACCAAGCTCACATTTACGTGATAATTCATGTACACTTCCATACAATATTAAAGTCCATCTTGTGTGGTGATCAAGCTCACATTTACATGAAAATTCAAGTCTACTTTCATATGGCCAATCAAGTCTACTTTCTTATGGCAAATAAAGTCCATTCTATATGGCATCCAAGTCCATTCTTAAATGGGAAATTCACTCCACGTTCACATGGTTAACATAAGTCCACTTCCACATGGCCAATTATGTCTATATTTACTTGACAATTTAAGTCCACTTCTATATGGCAAGAAAAGTCTATTTTATGTGGTAATCAAGCCCATATTTAGATCGAGGTTTTAAATATTAGTTGAAATATTTCAGTTTTGGCCAAAACATTTTGGCCAATATTTACATTTTGGTTTTTAGGGCTTGTGAAGTAGCTTAAAGAAAGATACCCTTGGGCTCTCCCACCCACCTCAGCTTCCTTCTTCTTCAAATTCTTCTTCTTCTTCTTCTTCAAATCTACTATTTTTGAGATGGTGATTGAGCTATCCAAGGCAGAGAAGAAGGTGGAGTATTACACAAAGCTATGCTGCCTATCGGATGAGTACAACTAGGTGCTGATCGCCACTAGTATACAATAAGTGTGCCGATAGCTTTCAAACAAAGAGCACAAGGCTTCCTTTTCTCTACCTATGAGGTCTATAAAGAACTTAACTCTAGGGATTAGCTGGTTATAGTGGTGTAGATTTAGTAATAGTGGTCAATGGAGTGCCAAACTGTTTCAAGAAGAGTGCATCTCTTTTATCTCGTTGATGATTTTAATAATAGTTGTAGTAGTATAATAGAAGTACTAGTAGTAGTGGTTGTATAGTAGTAGCTGTAGTATGGTAACAGCAGTAGTGATAGATATGCTAAGATAAGATGACAAGCAAACAAAAGAAAAAAAATAAATAGAGAGTTAAGGAATAAATGAAAAGATAAGTATCTCACCATCAAGGTGATAATATAGAACAACCATACCTTAGATAAGAGACAGATATAGGAAAGCTTGCCACAAATGTGATAATGCAAGCAACCACACTTAAGATAAGATGTTGGAGTAATTTGCCACACATAAAGAAATTCAAGTTATAAGAATTTATAAGATTTAAAATTCAATTCATGAACGGGCTTCAAGAAAGTTTGATCAAAAGGGAGAATTTATATGTACTAGATAAGGTCTAATAATATAACACTTCAAAATACTAAAAGTTGACATTGGAAACTATTTAAAAGACCCTTAGAATTCCAAAAGGCTCGAAGAATTTTAAGTAACATTAAATTTACTTGAGTGGGGCAATGATCTACTTGAGAAGATTCTGATAAGCTAAAATAGAACTCCAAATAGGGTGTCCCACTTGTTCTTGAAGGAAAAGGGTTTGACCTAACTTGACATTTTACCTGATGATTGGCCTAATATTTTTTTGAATTTGGTTGTCACTAGCTGATGCATCAAGTAGTAGTATAGTTGTAGCATAATAATATTACTTATAATAATAGAAATATAGTAGTATAGTAGTATTAGTATAATAGTAGTAGTGTCAATATAATAGTAGTACAATAGTATAATAGCAGTAATATATTAGTAATAGTAATATAGTAGTAGTATAGTAGAAGTAGTAATAGCAATATAAGAGTAGTAGTATTATAGTAGTACTAGTAATAGTTGTAGTAGTAGTTATAATAATAGTAGTAGTAGTGGTAATAGAGTAGTAGCATAGCAACATTACATTATACTCATAGTACTAGCAGTAGAAGTAGTATAGTAGTCATAGAAGTAACAGTTATATTAGTAGCATAGTAGTATTAGTCTAGTAGTGTTTGTAAATAGTACTAGAAATAATAATAATGTACTAATAGAAAGAAACTAGAGTAATAGTCGCAATATAATAGTAGCAGTATAGTAATATTATAGTAGTTAATAAAGGTTATAATAATAGTAATATATTAGTGGTATACAAGTAGCATAGCAATAGTAACGACATAATTATGGTATAGTAGTTGTAATAACAGTAGTATAGTAGTCATATAATAGTATAGTATATCAGTATAGAATTATAGTATATTAGTATAGAATTATAGTATAGTATTAATATACTATAGTAGTAGTAATACTAGCAGTAATAGTATAAAAATAGTATAATAGTAGTAATAGTATAGTATAATAGTATAGAAATATAGTATGGTATTAACATAGTATAATAATAGTATAGAAGCAATAGTAGTAACAGTAGTTATAGAAATATGGTAGTAATGGTATAATAGTAGTAGTAATAAAAAAATATATTAGCAATATATAAGTAATACATTAATAGTAGTGGTATATCTATCAGATGGTAGCAGTAGTGACGGTATGGTAATATCAATATAGTATTAATTGCAATATAGTAGTTGTATTATAATAAAGTAATAGTACTAGTTATAGTATAATAGTATAAATATAGTAGTAGTTATATAGTGGTATTAGTATTATAGAAGTAGTGATATAATAGCACTAGTACTAGTATATTAGTTGTAATAGTTTAGTAATAGTAGTAGAAATATAGTGGCAGTGGAATAATGGTAGTATTATAGTAGTAAAGAGTAGTACTATATTAGTTGTATAGTAATATTATATCTGTATTATAATACTAATATCATAGTAGTAGTACTACTAGTAGCAGGATAATAGTATAATAGTATAATATTGTAATAGTTGTAGCATAGTTGCATTATTATAATTTAGTATTAGTAGTAGTAGTAATAGTTGTCGTAGCATAGTAGTAGTTGTTATAATAGTAGCAATAGTAGTATAGTAGTAACACTAATAGTAATAGTAACAGTAATAGCAGCAGTATTAATATAATAGTGCGAGCACAAGTATAGTAGTCTTTGTGGTACAATAGTAGTACTAACGGTATAATAATAGCAGTATAGTAGTATTGGTATACTACAAATAATAGTAGTATATTACCAATAGTAGTAGTATAGAACTACTAGTATAGAAGTAATAGTATAGTTATAGTAGTACTAGTAGTAGTGGTAATGTCCTATAGATGAGATCTACAAAAATGTTGGCCCTTCAAAAGCGTCTCATCCAATAAGTGATATCCAATCCCTAATTTCTAGAATTCCTCATAATATGGAGCTCTTAGCATATATACAATAGCAGGTACAATGAATGGTAGTTGTGCAGTTGAGACAAAGAAATAAGATGGGCAGGGTAAACGATGCTGACAAATCATACGCTAGCCATCACGATCGAGTGCCATATCTGAGAGACTATACCATGCCTAATTTCGAATACTTTAATGGCATGGATAATCTTGAACAATACATAGCTCATTTTGTGACTCTGTGTGGAGATTCAAGTAATAGTCCCTCATTATTACTCTACCAATTTTCTGCAAGCTTGACGGGAGTAGCATTCAAGTGTTATGCTAGTTTACAACTAGAATCCATACAAACTTAGGCACAAATAAAAGAGTCTTTCTGAATCTAGATCAAAAGGATTAGTGATAAAGTGGCCATTGCAAACCTTGTCTCAACATTGAAATGCGACAATAAGTCGATTTTGAATTATATCACATGGAAGGAATTTTAGCATCAAGTGTGAATAACCCATGAGCCAATTTGAAGTAGTAAACATGGTTCTTGACAACATACGGGGAGAATAGATGATACCTTATATAGGCACCTCTTTTATCCATACCTTCCAAGACCTCATCATGTAAGTTAAGAAGTTGGAAAGGATTAGCCCACCGACCTTATCTAGTTCATAAAATTTCAAGTCGGATAAAAGGTAAGGTAAAGCATAGAGAGCTCTCAAAAATGTAAGGACCACAATCATAGAAACTAAGAAAAAAAAACCTCAAAAACCCACCATGTAGAAGGGTAATCCTCCTAAGCCACCAAAACTTGAAGGAGATGGAGAAGTGGAACAATCCAATGATCTCCAACAAAGGTTCCAAAATAAATATTCTTTCAAAAGAGAAAGAGTTGCTAAAATCTTCAAGGATGCCTTGAAGTTAGGCCTCTAGTTGCCAAAATTCAAGAGGCCAAGTGAAGCCAATAAAATAGATCACTCAAACTATTGTCCTTACAATATAGTTTTAGAGCATACTATTGAAGACTGCTATCTGTTCAAGGATTGGGTTGAGATGCAATACGAAGAAGGTAAACTACCTCTCTCAAAGGCAGCCCTATTTGAAACCCCCACTAAATACTTCAATCATATTACTATGTTCGAGGACCATAAACAACTTGCTAAAATCCTTTTTTGGGGAAGAAGCACAATGTACTCCACAATAAGTTCATTTATGGAATGTCAACATTTTAAAAAGGCTAAAGAAAATGATGAAGAAAATGACCAAAAACCTTGAAAAGCCTGGGATGATAATGAAGAAAGCCTCATTAGAGCAAACTGCCTTACATACTTGAAGCATCAGGAAGAAAAGAATAGAAACAAGAAGAAGAAGTTGGTTCAGCCAGATGAATATATTATTAAGAAATCAACCATATTATAATACATAGATGCTCTTGATGAATATGTTTAGGGTGAAAGAAGTCATGTAACTCTTGAAGAATTCTTCCTTGACAAACTAGAAACTTTACTAAAGGACCCTGATGCAAGAAATAAAGAAAGTGAACTTCCTATGGTAACATGCTCTACCATATTTACCATTGGAGGTTAACAACCAAATCGATCCCCACCCTATCACTTAAATGATATGAGAATTCAAGGTGCAAGAGAAGAAAAAGCAAATAGATTCACTAGGGATGTTACTGATAAAATGAGAGATCCTATAGGTCTCTCTAACGGCTACTCCCGAGATGATTATCTTAGAAAGTGGTTCACCCATGAGTACGACTATGGCATGCTCAAATTACAGATAGAAATTGTGAAAGAGGTAGTTACAGCTAACATGGGTTTCACTAGGAGGCAAATGCAAATGCTAAATGAGCATATGAAGTCTACAGATTCTCACATGGAAAGCACGATAAATACAACTTCCATGCTCTGTGAGGAAGTCAAGAAGATGGAGAAGGTTTTGGTAGAAATGATAAAGTCACACAAGAGGCCTCATATGAGTGGTGAGACTGACCCTCCTCAGGATTAGAATGACCACTCATGCCATTTACTCTAGAAATGAGTCAAGGAAGCTAGACACTGTATAAGAGAGTTAGTTAAGTCTATGACCTCTTGTAGTATGGTGGCTCATAAATTCAACCTGAATGCCGGCGAGCTACTTTCCTAACCTCCATCAAGCAACCCAACAACAAATACTCAACCCATTAGGTTTTGTGAAGTCCTAGTCCTAGAGCATATGGAAGGTTGCGCTTTGCCAACTTTAGAGAAATTATGCATACAAGGCAAGGACGATAAATACAACTCCATTTCTAAGTCAAAGCAACTTTATGACTGCTTTGAGAGGCCCTATACCAGTAAGTGCCAAAGGAAGAAGTAGACATTTTGGGAGAGGATCAAGTGGGCTAATGCTAATGCTTATTCCACCCCTGCATCAAGTCAATATCTACAGTCAAGCCAATCTGAATATCCACAAAAAAATATCCTAAATACATAGTCCTAAAGAAGGTTATGCTAGTAGATGAAAAAGAAGAGTTTGTCCAAAGAGTTTCTTAAGACTTCTATATGAGCAAAACCCCAAGTGCCTAATTCTAATATTGAATGGGTTGATTATCAGCCAGTAACATCCTCGAACAATATTCAGAAAGCTATTGATGGGGGGCAAGGGACTTCTACCTCCTGTCACATGATTACTCTTGAAAGTGACTCTAAATATAAACCTTATTGGTCCCATGATGCTAGGTTTCAACTAAGGAGAGAAAACTAGATACACTCCATGATGGAAAAGTGCTATCTCCGAGACAAACTCCAATGCTTAGGGACAAGAATATCCCTAAGGACAAGGAAAAGAAAATTTAGATTAATGAGGACATTGAGCTTTCGCACGCTGTACATGCACCCAAAAAGGTCGAATACAATATAATAGCCCACCTTAAGAAGATCCCTGCTATGTTTAGACTGTTTGATGTGTTGATGATGTCACAAGAACTTAGAGATACACTATTGCACATCTTGCAAAATCCGACCAACTATCTGGCATACTTTGCTAAAGAGAAGATGAAGGAGTCCTTGTATACACACCAAACTCCCACCATCACCTTCACAAATGATGACTTACTACTTGAAATAAATGACCACAATAGACCATTGTATGTCATAGGGAATAGTGATTTATTAATTTGATTGACCTAGGTTCCTAAGTCAATATGAAGACTCTCCAGACTCTAAGAGCTATAACTTTGGATGTGTGTCACTTGTCATCCAAGATTATAACCATACAAGTGTTTAATCAAAACATCCAAAGATCTCAGAGAGACATAACCATCCCTTTGAAAGTAGGAGAGATGATAACAGATGCTATATTTTAGGTGATTGATATTGATGCATCATACAAAGCACTACTAGGAATGTTGTGGCTACATGAAAATAAAGTAGCACCATCAACCCTACATCAATGCCTCAAATACTTCAAGGATGATGAAAAACACTAAATTAACAAAGATGTACAACCTTTTGATGTTCATGAGGTGCATTATGATGATACAAAATAATATTGGAGATCTGACACTGATAAGGGGTTTGCTTTCACCAGTCAAGTAAAGCAAAAGATTGCTACCTTAGTCATTACTCCTCATTTGGGAAGTAATTCTAAGCTAGCCTCTTCAAAATAAGAAGCCCCATAAGTCTGCCAAGGTGGTTATATTTCTGATGAAGATGATAACAAAAGCCAAAGAGAAAATACTCTCCTTCTTACTAAAGTTTTGAAAGGCTTAGTTAAGTTGTTAGATGAGTTGAGTATTAATATAGTGGAAGAATTTATAACTCTCTACATTACTCTATGGTGCAAAGGAAAAAAGGAAATACTATTTTACAAGGAAATCCCTTATACACTAAGTATATATGAAATCCTAGGGACTGAAAATCTAGTGGATGATGGTGACCATTAACCGGTAGTCATGCCTAAATATTTCTCAAACCAGCTTCATTAGATAATCAACAAATCTACCTGTGATGTTCACAAATAAAAAGAGAAGTCATTTCTTTAGGAATATATGGGATCCACCCTAGGGATGTGCCTACATTCCTAGAAGAGGAAGCAAGAATACCAAAGGACTAGGCTATATTACTCAAAATCCTTACACGCATCTCATGATCACAATTGGAACTCTCGCTGATACTTAGGATGACCAAATGCTATTAGTACCTCCTGACTTGTGTGCTAAAGTGGGCATAACTTTTCAAACATCACAAGAAAGTGACATCCTAGGTAGGATTTCATCATAACCAAAAGAAAGGGGGCATGATGCATCCGAACTGCCTTCAGACAAACCTTCGCCAAACCTCACTCAAACTTGATAAATCATTTGGTGAAGAACTAATCCTCAAACTAAAAGAAGCTCCACTAGAACTTGAGGACGGGGGGCAAGCCATAGTTGATGAATTGATGGAGATCAACCTAGGCTCAGAGGAAGACCCCAAGCCAACTTTCCTTAGCACTAAGCTTTCAAAGAAAAGACAAACCTAACTTAAAGCAATGCCACAAGAGTATATTGACCGCTTTGCATCGAGCTATAAAGAAATTCTTAGACTAGATCCTGAAGTTGCAATCCACAAGCTAGCTATCAATCTTGAGCTTTTGCCTATCAGACAAGCACCTAGGAAGAAGAAACTCAACCTAGACTAGAAGGTGATATAAGAAATAAAGAAACTAATTGAAGCAGGCTTCATCAAAGAGGAAAAAATACCCATATTGGGTGGCAAGCATTATGCCAGTCAAGAAGAAGAATGACCAAATCTGCACTTATGTAGACTATAAGGACTTGAATAAATCATGTGCAAAAGATGATTTGCCATTGCCAATAATAGAAATTATGATGGGCAACATGGCTGACTTTTATTCACTTTCATAGATGGTTTTTCAGGATATAATCAAATCAAGATGCATCCTGATGATGAAAAACATACAACCTTTAGGATGCCATTTGGCATTTATTGCTACAATGTGATGCCCTTTGGACTTAAGAATGTGGGAGCTACCTATCAAAGTGTGATGACTCAAATTTTGATGACCTCATACATTAGTTAGTAGAATGTTATATGGAAGACATGGTGGTCAAAACTACATCCAAAGATAGGCACATCCAAGACCTAAGAGTGGTATTCGACTGCCATTGAAAATATACTTAAAGATGGATCCTATGAAGTGCACTTTCTGGGTATCATCAAGAAAATTGCTCAACGTTATTGTCAGATGTTGAGGGATTGAAATTGATCCATCTAAGATCAAAGCTATCTTGGATATGTCACCACCCAATGACTTAAAGTAATTGAGGTCATTCCTAGGTTGACTTACATATATAAGAAGATTCATTTCAAACCTCTCTGGGAAATGCAATCCTTTTTTGAAGTTGATGAAGAAGGACACTCCATTCATTTGGGATCATGACTGCCAACAGGCTTTTGAAGAGATCAAGGAGTATCTCCTAAAGGCACTAGTCTTGGCAGTACCCCTACATAATAAGCCCTTAATCCTTACACAGTAGTAATGGAAGGATCTTTGGGGGCACTTTTGGCCTAAAATAATAAATAGGGTAAAGCAAATGCACTCTACTATTTGAGTAAATTACTAATGGGGGGTAAAAGTAACTACTCTCCTATTGAAAAGCATTGTCTAGGGCTCATATTCATGGTTAAGAAGCTGAGATATTATATACTTTCTCATCAAGTTATTTTAATATCAAGGATTGATCCCATAGAGTACCTAATGACTAGACCTGTACTTAGTGGAAGGCTAGCAAAGTGGGCATTAATCCTCATGGAATATGATATCAAGTTCATTCCTCAAAAGGTGGTCCAAGAGCAAGCCCTTGTCGATTTTCTCATAGTTTATCCAGTATTAGATTATTCTCCTTTGAGTTATGATCTCCCTAATGAAGAAGTCCTTTTGGTCAAAGATGGAGAACCTTATTGGAAGCTATACTTTGATGGACCATCATTCGTTAAGTGAAGGATCAAACCAAATCTTTCACAAATCAAAGCAGGCATTGGACTCATTTATGTCACTCTGAATAGGAGTATTTTATGATACTCCTACTTCCTCTCAAAATCATGGACAAATAATGAAGCTGAAGACAAAGCCCTAATTGCAGGACTGGAAATGACCCTAATATGTGAATATCACACTTACAAATTTTTAGTGATTCATAATTGGTTATCAACCAAGTCCAAGGTGAATAAAAAGTTCATAAATCTATGCTCCTGAAATACCATGAGAAGGCTCAAGAGCTCATAAGGCATGTTCCACATGTTCAAATAACTAAGGTTCATTGGCCCACTAATGCCGAAGCTGACTCCTTAGCCAAACTAGCCAAGGCATTAGCTAACTCTGATTAGAGAGAAATTCTAATCATAATCCATAATAGACAAGTGATGAGCTCAATCTTTAGTATTAGGTATGAGAGGATGAATCTAAACTAGTAAAAGAAGCTACAAATTGGAGAGTGCCATTCACTAATTACCTCAAAAGTGGAGAACTCCCAAAGGATAAATCCACACAAACACAGCTTAGAAAGAGGGTTGCACACTTTTCGCTTATCATTGACACTCTTTATAGGAGGTCATTCGATCAACTACCTCTATGCTATCTCTCTGACAAAGAGGCCAAAGAAGTTATATATGAAGTGCATTTTGGGGTTCGTGGGGCTCATCATTCAGGTCCAAAAATGATGATGAAGATTAAGCATGGACTATGATTGGCCCACAATAAGGGAAGGTTGCATCAAATATGCAAAGAGATGTCAGCTATGCCAAATTTAGGTCACTTCATCCATCAACACCCAAATCCTCTATATCCAACAATATCCTCATGGCGATTAGGGGTATAGGGGTAAAGATATCATTGGCCTAATTGAACCATCTTCTTCTAGAGGCCACCATTTTATACTAGTAGCAACCGATTATTTCTCTCAATGGGCTAAAATAATTCCATTAAAAGAGGTAAAAGCGGATATTGTTATTCGCTTCTTTCAAGAAAATATCTTGTATCAATTTCACATTCCTCAAAGGATTATTTTTTATAACAGACCATCCTTTAGAAGTTTCAAGGTGGGATGCTTCATGCATCATCACAAGATCAATTGGAGATATTCATCCATTTACAATGCCAAAGCTGATAGGCTTAATGATGTATTGAACAAGACCCTCTCCAAAATCTTGAAGAATGTTATTACTAGTAATAAGAAAGACTAGCACTAGGAGATTGCTGAGGCATTGTAGGCCTATCGTACCATATATTGAACTCATACCCAATCAATGCCATATGCATTGGTGTTCATAACCGAGATAGTCTTGTCAATGGAAGTGTAAATCCCCTATTTGAGGGTTGCCTTACAAAAAGAAATCACGAGAGAGGACAATGTTCATCTGTGCCTAGATGAGCTAGACTCCTTGGATGAAAGATGGCTCATGGTCCAGCAATACCTGAAAATGTATCGAGCATAATTGTCTAGGGCCTACAACAAGATGGCTCAGTTTAGGTCCTTCTAGAAGGGGGAAATGGTCTTAGTCCTTAGAAGACACACAATCCAAAATTGAAATAAAAAAGGCAAGTTCGACCCTAATTAGGAAGGCCCCTATATTGTCAAAAGGATATTTGAAGGGAGATCCTACCAACTGATTGATGACAAGGGAGAAAGGCTTATACAACCAATCAACGGCTATTTCCTCAAAAGATATTATGCTTAGGCCTCAATGACAACATAGTCACAACCAAAAGTGTATATTTTGTCTATGACAGAACATTCAATTTTCTCAAAAAGGAACACTCTATCAGACATGCACTCCATATTTCTCAAGGTAAAGTATAGACACAAAATCCCACCAAATTTGTGTGATGGTTAAATCCACACCCCTATAAAAGACCACTCATTATAATAATATAAGTCCACTTCCAAGTGATAAATTAAGACCACTCCCATGTGGCAACCCGAGTCCACTTCATGTGGCAATCCAAGTCTACTCCATGTGGTAAATTAAGTTCACTTCCATGTGACAACCCAAGTCCACTTTACGTGGCAAATTAAGTTCATTTCTATGTGGCTACCTAAGCCCATTTCTATATGGTGACCTAAACCCAGTTCTATCAACTTCCACATGGTAACCAAAGTCCACTACAACATGGTAAATTTAAGTCCACCTTCATGTGACAACCCAAGCCCACTTCTATATGGCAAACCAAGTCTATTTTATGTGGCAACTCAAGTCCACTTTCATGTGATAACCTAAGTCAATGTCCACGTGACAACCTAGGTCCACTTCTACATGGTGAATTAAGTCCACTTGTACGTGGCAACCCAAGTTCACTTCTATGTGGTAAACCAAGTTCACTTACACATGACAAATTAAGTCCACTTCTACATAGTAAATAAAGTCCACTTCTTGTAGTAAACCAATTTCACTTTCATGTAACAAAGTAAGTCTAATCATTGTGGCAGCTAAAGCCCACTTTATGTGGCAAACCAAGTCTACTTTTACATAGCATGTCCACTTTCACCTTCACATGAAAATTCAAATTCGCTTTCATCTGGCAAAAGGAAATCCACTCAACATTATAGGTTAAATCCACTCCTTGTAGCAATTCAAAACCACTCCACATGGCGATTCAAACTCGCATCAGTAACTCATAGGGCATTGGCATAAAGGGCAAGTACTTGGGGAATTTGTTCGCATTCACTCCCCTCACTGAAGAAACTCATTAAGTGGATGAGAAGGGGGTATTTGTTTGAGTCAATTTTGACCAAAAGTCAAATTCAATCAGAATACAATCAATATGCAAAATTAAATGCCACTGGATTATGCTCAAAATGAGGGCCTCAATTGCACTGAAATCACGACCAAATTTAACCAAAATTTGGGTTTAATTTGGATTTAAATTGCTGGAAAATTTGGGTTTAAATTAAAAAAAATAAATAGGCCAAATACTTGGACGAAAATTTGGACCAAAATTCATTAAATATCTAGACTAAAATGAAAATTATAAATTCTTTACAAATGGGTCCCTTGTTAGGATTTACAAATTGATCAATACAAAATTCAAGGTTTGTCAATGAACCCCTCAAAATTTTATACTCACAAATAAATCCCTAAAATTTCTATCTTTCGCAGATAAACCGATGAAATTTCTAAAATCTATAAATAAATCCCACAGAAATCTTTATTTATAAATAAGTCTATATTTTATTCAAACAGGACCTTGAAAAGCTTAAAATGTTTACAAAAATGTCTTTTTTGCAAAAAGCTCCTCAAAACTTATAAAATCACATTTTGGTCCAATTTTTCTCAAAACATTACAAACAAACCCTCAAAAACTTTATAATTTTCACAAATACGTTCAAGGAGTGACTCTAAAAATTTTATAACTTTTACAAATGTGTCCTTTTTGCAAAATGGCCCATGGAATTTATGAAATTGTATTTTAGCCCAATTTTTGAAAAATTTACAAATAATCCTCTCAAAATTTTTATTTGTAAATAAGTCCAAATTCTATTTACTAATGACCTTAAAAATTTTAGATTTTTTATCGATATGTCATTTTTGCAAAGAAGCCCTTGGAATTTTTGAAATTACACTTTGTTCTAATTTTCCAATTAATTTTGCAAATAACCCACCTAAAAATTTAGAATCCCAAAAATAGTATAAATTCTTAATTTCTTCATCATGAAAATAAATCACAGGTAATCAATTATATGTAATCACTGGATTTTGGAAAAAAAATCAAATATAATTCCATTACAAATTAGGATCCAATCACATTCGAATATGGGTCAATCCAAGATTTGATCTTGATTCTTCAGGAGGCCTATAAATTGGAGATAGCCTATTGTCAAAAAAGAGACAATGAGGAAAAGGGAGATAGAGAAGCAAAAGATGATCAAAAGCTGCAGAGAGACGAAAGGAAATCATCACCGAGAGAAGAACAGAAGAAATTAAGAATGGGTAATTCTCACTCGTTGCCCTTTCATCTTTCTCCTTGACTTTCTCTTGTTTCCCTGCCCACTTGCTATCTCTGTTGGTTATGCACCACATCCACATTATGTGTTTCACTCCTCTACTTTGTCCCCTTCATGAGCTATCAGCACCACCATGATGCCTTGTCCACGAGCCATTGCAGCCCATCATTTCATCACCGGTTGCTGCCACCCTAATCTAACTCCACATCATCATCTCCCTAATTGTAATAGCCATTCTCTACAAACTTTAATCGATGGTCTCGCATTTGTTCAAGTATAAGCAAATTAAGATCACCCCTATTCTCTTGTTCTTCTACCTCATTGCTCACTGTTGAACCCTCATCGGAAATCCACTCAATGATAGGCAGAGGCAAGACTCTCTGTCAATAAGAAGACTGCCTCCTGCAGCAGCAAGGCTAACCTCCAGTTCACCATTAGTCTCATCCCTTGCTTCCTTAAAGGTCGACAAGTATGCTGAGCATGTCATTGCCTAGACCCCTATCTACCTTGCTGCCATCCTCGAATACCTTGCCACCGAAGGAAGGGGCAAGGTGCCTCCCCACTGTAGTCATAGCTGAAGAAGAAGCTAGGCCACCTCCGCTTGGCAAAACTAATGAAGAACCAAGAAAAGGGAAGATGGGTTGGTGGGGAAGAAGAAGTATAAAAGAAAAAAAAAGAGGTAGCTATGTGAGGAGGAGAGAGCCATGAAATTGAAGAAGAAAAAGAAACCAGAAAAAGGAAAATTAGAAGTTGTATCTTACCTCAATTTTAATGCCACCAATCACTACAGCCCCAAGCAATCCTTGGCGCCTTGATGAACTTCATCAACACTGGGTGCACGTACAGCCTCTCAAAAATGGCTGTGAGGACGGCGGATTCCATGTCCCCACTCCACCATTCGTGGCCTCTCAAAGTTGATGGTGAAGATGGAGGATTTTGTGAGCTAGTTGTAGCCATCCAGGGCCACCACAAAGTTGGCAGACCCCATGACTTCACATCTAAGCCATCCTTTGGGCTTGCACTCTAGCCAACCTTTAAGCTAGCACTCAACCAGCCTTCAAGCTCATATCTAAGCCAATCTTTGGGCTCACAGCCAGCCAACCTTCATGCTTACACTCAGCTAACCTTCAAGCTTGCACCTAAGCCAGCCTTTGGGCTCACATAAAGCAGCCTTTGGGCTTGTACTCAGCCAACTTTCAGGCTCACATTAAAGCTAGCGTTTGGGCTTGCACATAAGTCATCCTTCAGGCTTGCATCCAAGTCAGACTTCAAGTTCGCACTTATCTAGCCTTCAGCCTTGCACCCAAGCTAGCCTTTAGGCTTGCATCTATGCTAGCCATTGGGCTCTAATCTAAGCCAGCCTTTGTGCATAAACTTAGCTAGCCTTTAGGCTTGCATCCAAGCCAACCTTTAGACTTTCATCTAGCTAACCTTCGGGCTCATACCTTAGCTAGTCTTGGTGCTTGCACCTAGCTAACCTTTGGGCTCACACCTAGCTACCCTTTAGGCTTGCCCTCAGCCAATCTTTAAGCTCACATTCAGCTAGCCTTCGGGCTAGCACTTAGTCATTCTTTGGGCTTGCATCCAATCCAGCTTTAGGCTCACACTTAGCCAACCCAAGCTTACATCAATGCCAACCTTCAAGCTTGCAGTCAACCAACCTTTGGGCTTGCCTCCAAGCAAGCCTTCAGCCCCACTTCTTGGCCAGCCTTCGAGCTAACACCAAGCCAACCTTCAAGCTCACACTTAACTAGCCTTTAGGCTTGCATCCAACCCAACATTCAAGATCACACTTAGCCAACCTTTGGGCTCACATCCAAGCCAACCTTCGGACTCGCAATCAACCAGCCTTTAGGCTCACATCTAACCTAGCCTTGTGGCTCACACCCAAGCTAGCCTTCATGGTCACGTCTATGCCAACCGTCATAGTACTAGCAACCAGAAAGTCCTACCCTTACCTTCAAGCACACTTAGTTATAGTGCTCACCAATATCCCACTTTGATAGATATTGCAAATGCCAAAAACCTCGAGAAGGTTGCTCAAGTGGTCCATCAAGCTAAGTCAATTAGATGTCACCTTCAAGGCTTGCAACACTATCAAAGCCTAGGCTTTAGCAAACTTCTTGACCTCATACTTTGTAGGATTAGAATTTGAGACATGGGAGGTTAGGTGGATGGCTCATATTGCAAGTTAGGCTACAGGATCAACATTTTGCTTTAGAGTTTAGATGTGAGAGTGGCTAAGTATTCAGCCTGGCTTGAATTCATAGCCTCAAACAATATCATGGAGCAGTAAGCATTCCTCCGCATATTACACATGGTGTTAGTAGTAGGAGATAAAATATTAAAGGTAATTAGCATCTCCCAACCTATGTGTTTGTACATCACTAGTGAGTACGAGGCAAAAGACACAACCAAGGTCAAATACCTAGTTGAGACATAGGAACTTATGGCAAAAATAGACCAAGTGAAATTTTTCCAGGTACCCCTAAATAGCAACATTTAGGTATATGCTCCCACTCGACTAGCTTTGACTTCTTCAAATTCAGTACCAAGGTAAATATTTGTGGAGAATCTTCAACAACCCAGCTAATCAGAGACCATTGAGGTAAATGCAGTGGATGTAGAGCTCTACTAGATGGATCTCATTATCTCTTACCTAAAATATGGCAAAATTCCTGAGGACTGAAAAGAGGCCTAGAAGGCCACAAAGCTAGCCCTAAACATTACCTTATTAGAAGGAGTCTTGCTTGAAAGATCCCTCACATAGCTCCTTCTCCATTGTACAAGACTTGAGGAAGCTGACTATGCTATCTGAGAGGTTCATGGCAAGATATGTGGGAGCCATGGTGTAGGATGGGCTGTGGCACCTAAGCTCTTTAGAAAAGGGTATTATTGGCTCAACATGGCTTTTGAGACATCCAAATTCTTCTCCAAATGTGAGTAATATAGGAGGCAAGCCTCCTTACACCATAGTTCAGCGATTTAGATCCAGCATACCCAATCTATATGGCCTTTTGACCAATGAAGGATGGAGATCTTACATCTATTACCATTAGTATCAGGTCAAAGGAACTTCTCAATGGTGGCTATTGACTACTTTACAAAATCGGCAAAAGTTGAATCCCTAGCCATAATCACTGAGAGAAAAATTTAGCAATTCCTAAGGCAGAGCATGATATGTAGGTTCATATTGCCATGAGTACTAGTTATTGCCAATAGGAAGCAACTTGGTAGAGGAGTAGCAACAACGAGTAGAAAGCAACAACAAAGCAATGAGCAGCGACAGAGCAAAAGCAGTGAGCGACGATGAAGTAGAGAGCAGCCATGAAGCAAAAGTAACAACCAATTAGCAGCAAGCATCTATTCCAGTATGGTGTTGCCATCCTTTCTTCTGCTCTCATTATAAACATGAAGAATTTCTCTGCTTCTCTATTTTTGAACACCAGTGGAGCACCGTGCGTGTGTAAAGTAGTGAGCAATGATGAAGTAGCGAGCAGCCATGAAGCAAAAGTAACAACCAATTAGCAGCAAGCATCTATTCCAGTATGGTATTGCCATCCTTTCTTCTGCTCTCATTATAAACATGAAGAATTTCTCTGCTCTCTATTTTTGAACACCTGTGGAGCACCGTGTAGTGGTAAAGCAGTGAGCGGCAGTAGAGTGAGTACATCCTCCCAGAGGCAAAGCGAGCACATCCACATAAAGTCAGCTCAAGCAATGGCACTCTTGGCCATAGAGAGATCATAGGTCTCCTCCATTGACATGCTCATCATCTAGAGCATGGAGGAGGTCTAGCAGCAATGGGATCTTGTCCAGTGACTCTCCACCATCGAGTCCAGTGATAGGGTCTTATAGCTCCATTGATGTGCTCATCCTTGATGAGAGACAACCAAAGCTGGAGACCACCTCCATGCCAGTGAGACAACTCGCTTCTCTAGTTGTCGAATGTTGCTGTTCATGTACAGATAGGACTGCTCCAAACTCGCTGCTCCAAACTCCTCCAATGCAGATAGAACTGCATGTTCATGTTACTTTTCATGGGTGTTAATGGTTCTGTTCATGCTATTCATGGTTCTATTCATGATGCGCAAGTTGTGGAATCCATTGGATACAAGTTGATGATTCTGTTCATGATGTACAGGCTGTAGAGTCCATTGGATGCAAGTGGATGCAAGTTGTGATTTGTTTGTTTGCAAGTGGATGCAAGTTGTGACTTGTTTGTTCGTAGCTACATGTTGTATTATATTAACTATAGGCTAGGGATAGTGCTGCATTTTCATGTGTCTATTATTTCTTTTTCAATACCGAAGTGATTGTGAGAGATATTAGTATCTATTATATATAGTAAGAGTAAGCATTTTGTAAACAATGTGCTTAGAAATTCTCAGAAGACATGATACTATTGGTGTTTCATTTGTAAAGTTTTATGAGTCTATTGTCTTCCTTCTATTTTCTGCTACAATCTTATTCAAGAGGGAGGTAAGAAATTTTTTTAAATTCTAAATTATTATACACGTCATATGTAGAATTGCCATTGTGTAGTGTATAAGGGTTGTTAGTTTGTAAATTGAGAATGTTCAAATTAATATAAAAATTAGTTGGTAAATAAAAAATTATTGAAATTTTGTAAAAGTTAGTTAGTATTTATTAATAGATTTATGCAAAAATAGAGTTCTTTTAAATTTTTTTAGAAATTAACATTTTATGAGAAAATTACACAGCAAATTGAGAATGTTAAAATTACTGTAAAAATTAGCTAATAAATCAAAAAATTTGTTAATAAATCATAAATCCTAAACCTAAACCCTAAATTGACAATTATTGAAGTTATGTAAGAATTAGTTAGTATTTATTAATACATTTATACAAATATTGAGTTTTTCATATTTTTAAAAATTAAAATTTTATTGGAAAATTAGGTAGTAAATTGACAATATTGAAATTAATTTAAAAAGTAGTTAGTAAATAAGAAATTGATTAGTTGTTAGTAAATCCTAAGTAAATTGACAATATTGAAATTAATTTAAAAAGTAGTTAGTAAATAAGAAAATTGATTAGTTGTTAGTAAATCCTAAGTCGTAAACCCTAAATTTAAAATGATTAAAGTAATGTAAAAATTAGCTAGTATTTATTAATAAATTCATACAAAAATAGCATTTTTTTGTACTTTTTGGGAAATTAATGTTTTATGCAAAAATTATACATTAAATTGAGAATGCTAAATTTAATGTGAAAATTAGCTAATAAATAAATAAATGTATGGAAACCCTAAATTAGAAATTATTGAAGTTATGAGAAAGTTAGTTAGTATTTATTAATAAATTTAAATGAAAATGGAGTTTTTTTTTGAAATTAAGGTTTTATATGAAAATTAGGTAGTAAATTGACAGTATTGAAATTAATGTAAAAATTAGTTAGTATTTATTAATAAATTCATGCAAAATTAGTGTTTTTTGTAATTTTTGAAAAATTAACATTTTGTGAGAAAATTATGTAGTAAATTGAGAATGTTGAAATTAACGTGGAAATTAGCTAATAAATCTGAAAATTTTGAGTTTATGAAAAAATTAGTTAGTAAATCGAAAACTTTATGTGAAAATTTTTTTCTTAATCATAGGTAAATTTTCTTCCACAATCATTTGTGCTGCTGTTGCTGGTCTTCCCCTATTGCTGCTACTATTATTCATCTAGTTCTATTGCGCATTTGTTGTTCTTGTTGTTATTATATTGCTTTTGCTATTGTATTGCACATGACTCCTAAGTAAAACACATAACGATCGACTCGCAATGATGATATTGCATGGCAACACAGTGAATTAGTGGATGCAAGTCTTCAAATAGTTTGTTGCAAATGGTGTGCTTGTGTGCTTTGTTCTGGAATTACAAGATTAAAAAAGCATTTGGAAGGAGTAACCGGCTCAGTCCAAACCTGTGAGAATGTTTTGAATGAAGCAATATTTATTTCTTATGGGTTGTTGGACCACTTCTACTATGTGTTATCAATGAATATGGTTATCATTTTCATTTTGAACCTTTGATATATGGTTATACTTTAGAACTACTACCCCGAGATCATGTTGAGCTAGTTGTTATTGCTCGTATGCCTAGAAATGCTCGTCTGAATCTTTTAGGTACTGAATTGGTAATTTCACACCCAAATATTCCAAACTCAATAGATATTGATTACGATAATAATGATGATGACGACGATTAGTTATATTACGTTATAATTAATAAATTATGTATGTGTCAAGTACATTTTAATGATAAGTTAAATTTACTTATGTTAATTTTTAACGTTTAATCATATTAATATTATTTCTTTTATATTTTCTTTTTTATATAATAATTATAAAAAATAGACTATATCAATGATTAATTATCAAAATTAATTTAAATTGATTAAAATAATATTTAATCTTATGGTAAAATTAAGTATAAATTATTTTATAATTTTCAAATTTTTTAAAAAATTTTATCATATTTTTAATTTGAAGTCAAAGTACAATTAAAATATACTCAAACTCTCATCAATACACAATTAATAAATAAAAGCTTTCTTTTGCCGAAATCGAAATGAGAACGATTTTGGCCGAAACGACCAAAACAGTCGAAACATATCGGTCTCGCTGGATGCTGAAATCGAAACTTAAAACCTTAATATTTATAGTATAAAAATATAGTAATATAATGTTAGTAGTAATAGCAGTACAGTAGTCTAGTAATAATAATAGATTAACAACTATAATATAATACTTGCAATAGTATTAGTGATAGTATAGTTGTATTAGTAGCAATAGTAGTATAATAGTAATAGTAGAAGTAGTATTACTATATACTAGTACTAGTAGTAGTCACAGCAATAACAGTACTCTCATTATCGTAGTAGCAATAGTATTAGTAGTAATATAACAGTTGTTATAGTAATAGTAGCATAGTAGTAATAGTAATAATAATGTAGTAGTAATATAAAAGTATTACAAGTTGTATTAGTAGTAGTATTAAAGTATTAGTAGTATTATAGTAGTTATGGTATACCAGTAATAGCAACAGTAATAGAAAAGCAATGGTAGAAGTATGACAGTATATGAGTAATAACAAAAGTTGTAGTAGTAGTTGTTATTGTTATAATAGTAATAGTTGTAATATTAGTAGTAAAATAGCATAATAATACTAGTAGAAGTAGAAGTAGTAGTATAATAGTATAGTAAAAGTTATATAGCATTAATTGTATATTGGTATAGTAGTAGCAGTATAATATTATAGTAGTATAGTTTTGTGATAATATATTAGAAGTTATACTATAATAGTTGAAGCACAACATTAGTAGTAGCACAGTAATTATATAGTAGCAGTAGTATAATAATAGTAATAGTATCATAGTACTAATAATACAATGATACTACTATTATACTACACTAATACTATTATACGGCTATAACTACTAGTATACTATACTATTACTGTTATACTTCAACTATTACTACTACCATACTACTAGTACTTTTATTATACTATTACTATTATTCAACTATAGTACTAAACTACTATTGTTACTATAGAGTTAGCACTAATATTATATTGCAATACTACTACTACTTTGATGACTTCTATATTACTAATACAGCTACTCTACTATTACTATTACTATTATATTATAGCTACTATTATATTATAACTACTATCACTATTATAATACAATTACTATAATATAATTAAAATACTACTAGTAGTACTATATTGATATAATTATATTATAACTACTATCACTATTACTATACTAATATTACTATTACAATTATACTTCTACTACTATTATACATGACTATTACTATATTACAACAACTACTATAATACGATCAATATATTTGTACAACTAATACTAATAGAGTATAATATTACTATTATTACAACTACTATCACTATACTATTACAACAACTACTATCCTACTAGTATTACTATACTATATTATTACGACTATTATACCACTATTAATACTACCATATTATTAGGACTACTACCAACAATATACTACCACTACAAATATTCTACGATACTACTGCTGCTGCTACTACAACAATACTACTACTGCAACTACTGTATTACTACTACCACTATATTATACTACTACCAATACTATATTATATTATTACTACTACTATACTATTACAACTAATACTAATAGTACAATACTACTAAACCCACTAATACTATTATAATAGTATTAGTGCTAATATTATACTACTATTACTATACTTTTAATACTATGCTACTATTTGTGCTACTATACAACTAATGCTATATTACTGTAATACTCCTATTGTACTTTTACTGCTATTAGCCAAGAATACTACTATAATACTATAGTTATTACTATATTATGACTAGTACTACACTATCACTACAACTACTGTAACTACTATTATACTTCTACTATTATATTACAAATATTATACTACCACTACTACTACAACAATTAATTTTATACTACCATAATTACTATTATACTTCAACTATTACAATTAATATTATTTTACTATTATTATTGTACTACCATGCTACCAATACACTGTTACTATTACTTTTATTATTACATTACTTCTATTATACTATTGCTATATTTCGATACTACAATGCCACTATTAATATTATTTTACTATATTACTATATTACTATATTACTATATTACTAGTATTACTACCACTACTCAATTGTAATGACAACTATAATAATACTACATTATTGTTATAGTTATTATTATATTATCTCTACTATTATACTACTATTGCCACCACAATCATACTATAACTATCATACATGACTACTACACTAATGCTATTACTATACCACTGCTATTACTACTATATTACTATTGTAGCAACTATACAACTGACACTACTAATAATATACCACTACTACTATTATACCATTATAATTACTACTATGACACTAATACTAAACTCCAACTAGTATTATACAATAATTACTACTACTATGACGGTTGGTACCACTACCACTATACTAATATACTAGTACTACTACTACTACTATTATTCCACCACTTCCATTATACTATTGATAGTACTATACTACTACATTTTCTATTCCTACTATACTGCTAATACTGCTCTACCAATATACTACTACTGTTACTATACTATAATAATACTAATATACTACTACTACTATTACTACTACTACGACACTAATACTATACTATTATTACACTATAGCTCTAACGCAACTACAATATTATTACTACTTCTACTACTACTATACTGCTGCTAATGTTGTTATACTTTTACTATTATACTATTACTACTACTATTATTGTACTATTATAACTATACTACCACAAAAAAATATATTATACTACTATTACAACTATTATACTACTATTAATATTACTATTATTACTTTGATACTTCTACTAGAGCTACTATACTACTATGAATACTATTGTTACACTTCTACTACTATTATACTATAATACTACTACTATATTACGACTATTATATTATTAGTACTATACTACTACTACTATTATAGTAATACAATTATATTGTTATTACTACTATACTACCACCACTACTACAACTTCTATAGTTCTATTATTATTCTACTTCTATTATACTACAACGTTTATAATTGCTACTATACTATTACAACTACTACAATATAGCGATTATTATCACTATTATTATACTACTACTATTGCTATTTTATGACTATACTACTGTCAGATTTGTATTGTTAGTATTATTATTATATTACTGCTAGTATACTACTACTATTATTTTGCTATATTACTACTATTGCTACTACACATCTTATATTACTATTATTATATTACTATATTACTGTTACTACTACTCCTCCTATACTTTAACTACTATACTATTACTACTCATGTATTGCTATAATACTATTATAGCTACTATTATTACATTATGACAACTACTATTAACCAATGCTACTTCTGCTATTGCTACTACCATTGCGTCAACTACGACTATGATTGTTGCTACTACTATATAACAACTACAATTACTGCTACCCTATTACTTCTTCTAGTACTACTATACTGCTACTACTACAACTAATATATCACTACTACTACTATTGTACTTCAACTAATATTACTATTACTACTACTATACTACTACTTCTACAATAATACTATGACTATTATTACAATACTACCATTACACTACTACTATACTATTACTACTATTGCTACTATACAATTAGTGATACATATAAATATTATACTACTATTATTATCATTAAGTTGAAGCATTGTCAACGGCTTTTGAGCGCGTGTTGGCTTACCTTTAAATTATAGCTAGTGGCTTTAAGTGTGTTGTTGATTAGTTTCTTTCAAACATAGAATTTGGCTGATTGATTAAGCAGGTTCAAGCTTGCATTTAGTTTGATTTGATTCAAAATGGACTATGGACATGGCTAACGCTGATCATTTCTATTTTATAATCAAGAACTTTGACTATATGTGAAGCACCACCATTGGATTTGATCCTATGTTGGATGAGCTTGAAGTGTGTCCGATGACTTTATGGATGATGATGGTTGACTTCTTTTGATCAAGCCATCAAGTTAATTGACTAAGTGAGTTGAAACTTACCTTTAGCTTGATTTGAAATGGTTAGCAACTTTGTCTTATGCTGAGCATTTCTTATTTGATAATCGATCACCTCTTTGGCATTTTATCGATTAGGTTTGAAGCATTATTAATGGCTTTTAAGCAAGTGTTGGCTTAACTTCGAAGTGTGGTTAACAATTTTAAGCATGTTGTTAGTTGACCATATTCAAACTGGGCATAAGACTAACTGACTAAATGAGTTCAAGCCTACCTTAGGATTGTTTGATTTGAAAAAATGATTAGTGGCCTTGGCTTATGCTAATTATTTTCAAATAGAATCGATAGCCTCATTAGCATATTATCAATTAACTTTGAGGCATTGCCAACAGCTTTGGCATGTGTAGACTAACCCTAATTAATCTTTGATCCAATCCTGATTAGGTTCTTCATGGATCGTGGTTCAATGTGTTAATGGATTTGGGTTTGACCTAAGTTGGACCCTTACTGGGTTTAGCTTTGAACCTTGATGGACTTGGGTTCAAGTTCAAGATGATTTGATTCAACTTGGTTCTAGTTTAGGTTCAACCTGATTTTGATTCAAATTCAACTTGGTTTAAGTTTAGGTGTGGTTTTAGTTCAGGTGTAACCTATTGTAGAGCCAAATTTGTCAACTTGGGGTGGCGAGACTCCACAAAGTAATCTCAAAATAATAAATGAAAAATGTATGTTGATTTGAGTGTGCAATCAAGGATTGTGGGAAAATGAATTCCCAATAGATGCAAACCCATGTTATTAATCACCTTGATAAGTTGTTGGGAACATTCGAAAGGAAGGAACCAATATAATAAAAATAGAGACTCGAAAGAAGAAAACATGATTAATTGGTTTGAGAAAATGGGCGCATGATTTAAGGAAGAGCATACCCTCACATTACATTTTAAGGAATTTAAATTTACAATCATGAATGACAGAAAATAAGTAAAAGAGTAGGAAAAGATTGTTGCTTGCCACTGCCCTGCTCCTATGTTCTGGACTGAGTTGAACTTAAATAGATGGATGCTTCATTTGATAATTGGTGGTTGTTAATAACTTGGCTTGATTTCAATATATGGTTGACTGTCTTGACTTGTGTCAGTTGATCCCACTAAGATATGGAGTTTTACTGATGAATTTTTGTTTATTATCAGTTAACTTCTATTGATTCTTGACTTGAGAAAATGGTTATCAACAGCATTTTGGTGTGTTATTGATTAGGTTTGAAGTATCAAGAAAGGCTTTTGGAGTTAGTATAGCTTTAAAGCATGGCCGATGACTTTAAGCATATTATCGATTCACTTCATTTGATAATTAATGGCCCAATTGGTATGTTGTTAATTAAGTTTTAGATGTTGCCAACAACTTTTATGGTTATCATAGCCAAGCGTCACCAATGGCTTTTGGAGTTCATTTAGCTTTGAAGTGTGTCTAATGACTTTAAATGTGCCATTAGTTGATTTTTTTCTGATAATTGATAGCTTCATTAGCTTTTGGCAATTAAGTTTAAGGTATCACTAATGGCTTTTGGGGTTGGGTTAGCCCAGTGCTACCAATGGCCTTTGGGATTAGTTCAGCTTTGAAGTATGGCCGGTGGCTTTTAGCGTGTTGTTGGTTAACTTCATTTGATAATCAACGGCCTTATTGGCATGTTGTCAACTAAGTTTGAGGCATCACCAATAGCTTTTGGACTTGGCTTACCCAAGTGTTACCAATGAATTTTAGGGTTGGTTTAGCTTTAAATTGTGTTCGATAGCTTTAAGAAAATTATTGATTGACTTCATCTAATAATCAATTGCCTCATTGGTATGTTGTCAATTAAGTTTGAGGTTTTGCTAATGATTTTTGGGATTGGCTTTGCCAAGCATCACCGATGGCTTTTGTGGTTTGTTTAGTGTTAAAACGTGAGTGGTGGCTTTAAGCGTGTTATTGATTGGCTTTATTCAATAACTAATAGCCTTATTGGCATGTCGTTGGTTGAGTTTTAGGCATCACCAATGGCTTTTCAAGTTGACTTAGCCAAGTGTCTTCAATTGCTTTTGGGGTTGGTTTCACTTTGAAGTGTTGTTTGACTTAATTTAGAGTACTACTCGAACTTGTTATGGTTTAGATCAAATGGGAGTTCTACTCAAACTTATTATGAGTTTGAATGTGTTTTGAGTTAATTTTGAGTTCTATTCAAACTTATTATGGTGCAGTTTGATTGTGGTTTGACTTAATTTAGAGTTCTCTTTAAACCTATTGTGGTTTAGTTCAATATAGTTTTGACTCAATTTAAAGTTTTATATGAACTTGTAATGGTTTAGTTTGAATGCAATTTGACTCAATCTATAGTTCTATTCAAACTTCTTGTGGTTTAGTTCGAATGTGGTTTGACTCAATTTAGTGTTCTATTCAAACTTGTGGCGGTTGTGGTTTGACTCAATTCAGAATTATATTCAGACTTAATATGGTTGAATTCAAATGTGGTTTGACTTAATTTGGAGTTCAATTTAGACATATTATAGTTAGTTCAAATGTGATATGTCTCAATTTGGAGTTCTAATCAGACTTTGTGTGATTTAGTTTGAATGTTATTTGACTCTATTTAGAGTTCTATTCAAACTTATTGTGATTTTGTTAGAATATAGTTTGACTTAATTTAGACTTCTACTCGAACTTATTCTGGTTTAGTTCAAATGTTATTTGATTCAATCAGATTTTAATTTGAATTTATTATGGTTTGACTCAATTGGTGTTCAATTTGGATCTATTTTGATTTAGATGGAATGCTATTTTACTTAATTAGATTTTAATTCAAACATGTTTTGTGTCTGGATTAACTTAATTCCAACCCAAATTGACTAAGATTTGGACCGATGACCTGATTATGGTTGAATCTAAACCTAGATTATTAGCTTTTTGACTAAAATAGACGACCAGTTGGGGTATCAGTCAACCAAGCAAAATGGGTGTCATTTTATGTTCAATAGAATCATATGATCGATTTAGGTTTTGGCCATTTCATGAGAGGATTCTTTTTTCTTACTTTATAAAAATCGAAAGATTAGTTGGGGTACTAGTCACCCAATAGAGAACCGATAGTTTTTTGTTTCACTAGAAGTGGTCAATTGGTTGAGGGTTTCGATTCACTAGGAGAGCTTTGCTAGTTATGGTTAAGTATGACCAGTCATCAGTCGGCAAAAAGCATTTCTACTTGTTTAGACTAGTTTCAATCCATTTATTTTTAACTTTTCAAGTTTATTTATTCTTTGTCTAAATCAATTTGGTTTATTTATTTAATTCAAAAAAATAACTTGAGTTAAATGTGTTTTAGCCATTAAAATAAATTTTTGTTTATCAAATTTATTTTAGTTTGAGAGCCTTCAGACTATCATAATGATTTTGGGTGAGCCTACAGCTTGACCCTAAGTTTCTATGACTTTCAAGCTACCTACAGCCAGGCCATTAATTAATTTAGATTTTTAGAGAAGCCTGCAGGCTATCTTTTAGTCAATTAGATATTTAGGCATGCCCCTAGCCTAGCCTTTAGTAAAAGTTCAAATTTCAGATGAGCCCACAAGCTAGCCTTTCATCTGAATAGACTTTCAGGTGAGATTGCAGTCCTAACCTTTAGTCTAAATTGGCTAGTATTATACAATAATAATTGTTATTACTACTGCTATTGCTACTAATATTATGCTAGTATTATACTGTACTACTCCAACTACTACTATATCATTACTATACAACTGCTATACAATTTACTACTATTAGTATATTGCTATTATTATCACTATTCTTACTACAATATGAATATGCTATTGCTACTATAATGTCACTATAACTCTTCCTACTATACAAGTATGTTATTACTATAATACTATTGCTACTACAACTTCAAGTACTATGTTATACTACTATTATATTGTCATACCATACTACTACAATATTATTGTATTGTACAACTATGCTATATTTGTATATTATTATTATTATAAATTAACTATATGAATACTATTTCTACTATATCGCTACCTCGACTACTTATGATATCATATTACTATTATTACTATATAACTACTATACTAATTCTACTACTACTATAGTATATCATAACTACTACTAGCGCAATTACACTACTATATTTCTACCATTATATTATTTCTATCAATATATTACTATTAGGCTACTAATGGTAGTATACTACAATAATTACTATTACAATAACTACTACTATACTGCTAATGTACTTCTACTACTACTAATATACAAGTGCTATTACAATATAACTTCTGCTAATATAATACTAATATTACTATTACAACTATATTATCACTTTCACTACTAGTATTACTGCTATATTACTATACTACAACTGTACTACAACAACTATACTATTATCAGTACTTTACTAATAGTGCTACAATTATATTACAACTATTAATAGTACTATTATACTAAATTGCTAATACTATACTAATATTATATTACTATTCGACACCTACTTCTATATTATTATTATTAATATTACTACTACTTTTAC
The DNA here is from genome assembly GCA_005019695.1 of Trichopus zeylanicus subsp. travancoricus. Classification (NCBI taxonomy): domain Eukaryota; kingdom Viridiplantae; phylum Streptophyta; class Magnoliopsida; order Dioscoreales; family Dioscoreaceae; genus Trichopus; species Trichopus zeylanicus. The sequence goes on along the minus strand of RXID01021408.1, from coordinate 188,961 downwards.
TATGCTACTATTATAGCATTATTAATATGCTAGTACTATACTAGTATAAGTACTTCTATTGCTTCTATTACTATACTTCTACTATACTATTATTATACTATTATATTATTAGTATACTACAATTACTACTATAATAGTACTATTATTACTTTTATTATATTACTTTTACTTTCATTATTATTACTACCATAATAATATATTGCTGTTACTACGATAGTACCACTACTACTAATCTTATACTATTGTTAATACTTATACAATTATAATATTACACTACTGCTATATTACTATATTTCTATTGTGCTATTACTACAACGATAACTTACTACTGGTAAAATATTATATTACTGTTACTATAATAAAATTATTGTTACAACAATAATCATGACTCCTAACATAATATTATTGCTCCTATACTATCAATACAATTAGAACTACTAATATTACTACCGCTATACTACCACTACTATAATGCTGCTACACAATACTACTATACAACTATTACTATTATACTACTACTAATACTAATATATTACTACTAGTACCACTATTATATAATAGAATTATTGTGCGACTGCTATTATACTACTACTACCACTATATTATTACTATTATTACTATTATATAATTTATAATATCATTATTATATTATATGATTATTATACTATTACTACTAAAATACTATACTATTATTATACTATTACTACATCACTACTACTATGCTACACTATACTACTAGTGATATTGAATGCTATCACTATACTACTATAGCATAATATTTGTATAATAGTACTACTAATATACTATGATACTACCATATACTATTACTAGTATTATTTTCATATTAGAACTATACCATTAATATACTACTACTATATAATACTATAACTATCACTGCTTTTAATTGTATATTGTTGTTATACTACTATGATACTACTACTTATATATTATAGCTATTGCGAGTACTACTATATTGCAATATTAGAACTATAGTAATACTATTATATTACTACTATCGCTGCCAGCAATTCTACTACACTGCGACTATATTACTACTATACTGCTGGTACTATATTACTACACTACTAGTACTAATGCTACTAGTGTTAATACTAATATACTACTACTATGCTAATTCTGTATTACTCTATTGCTACTATAATAATAGACCACGATGCTATATTACTACTACTACTACTACTATTATTACTCCACTACTACTACAACTACTATTATTATATTAATACTACTACTATTACTATAATACAATTATACTACTACTATAGTACTACTATAATACTAGTGTACTACTGTTATTGCTACCGCTATTACTACTATTGTAATATACTTCTATTATTGTACTACTGCTATTACTATATCACTATACCATACCACTATACTATGTTACTATATTATTATGATACTACTATACCATTCTACTATATGATATTAGTATATTTCTGCCACTACTATAATAGTATTATACTAATACTACTAGTATAGTAGACTACTGCTATATTGCTCTACTATACTATTAAAACCACTATACTACTATATAATACTTTTCTACTATTGCTATATTGTTCTACTATGCTACAATATAATACTTTTATACTACTACTATACTACCACTACTAAACTAATAATATACTACTACTACTATATTATTATGATAATATAGTAGTATTATATTACTACTATACTATATTACCGCAACTATACCTGCTACTTTACTACTACCACTATTGACACTACTACTATATTATACTACAATTATAATGTTATTACAACTACAATATATTATTGTTACTACTATTATATTACTATTATACTACTAATGCTGCTAATATACTATTACTACCACTGTACTTTTGCTATATTATTACTATACTACTGCAACTACTATTATACTAGTATTATACTATTATTTCTACTATTCTACTAGTGTTATATTTTTTTATACTACTACTATACTACTATACTAATATTACTGTTGTTACTAGTGTAATACTACTTTTATGGTACTAGAATACTACTACTATTATACTGCTATTCTTCTATTAGTACCACTACTACTGCTTTTACTATCACTATAGTGTTACTACTACTATATTACTATATTGCTATTAATACCACAACTATTATGCTATACTACTACTACTACTACATTACTAGACAACTACTATATTACTATAATACTACTACTATACTCTTATACAAGTACTATAATACAATACTGTGACTACTAGAACTATACTCTGCTACTACTATTATTACTATGACTGCTATTACTATTCTACTATACTAATATGATAATACTACTACTATTACTACTAGTAGTGTACTATTTCTACTATATGTATACTATACTACTACTCCTAGTACACTACTACACCTAATTGTGAACTCAAACCATCAAAAATTTTCATTTGTTATTTTGGGATTGCTTTTTGAGGTCTCTCACTATCCTAGATGGCTGATTTCAGCTCCACAATTTATGGCACATATGGTAGTATATGACTTTACCTCTAAGTGTAGAAATCTAATTACCCTATATGCATAATGGAAAAGGAATATGAAAAACTAATGGATGATTTTATATGAAAAGAAAGGAGAATGCCATCATCAAGTGATTCTTGTACCCCCAACTTTCACTACCATCCTCACTGAATGGTTTGTGGTATACTTTCGTAAACCAATGATGACTACAAGGGCAATCATAGTCTACATAAGCATGGATTAACTCCTCATCTCCTATGTAAGGGGCAGAGACTTCTCAACCAAAGGGCAAAGACTAAATCCATCTAGGGAGCAAGGGCCAAACCTATTTAGGAGACAAAGGCTAAATGTTATTTTGTCAAACCTCGATGATGAAGTAGAGAATCCATTGGCACAAACTATCAATCCTTCGTAGACTTGGCAATAGGCAAAAACATTTTTGACCGCTTAAAACACCCTTCATCAGACAAGGATGGTCATTAATGATATATGGTAGAGTCAGAATCCCTCAACTACCCCCACCTACTAATGCCCTAAGTTGACTTTATGAATGTAAATGTATAATGTTATAACAGATAAACTCTCCTTTCATATAGCAAACAAAGTCCATCTTGTATAGCAATTGAGCCTGCATCTCCATGGCTAACAAAATCCACTTTCACATAGCAAATAAAGTCCATTTTGTATAATGACCAAGCTCGCATTTACGTGGTAATTCAACTAAACTTCCATATGGCAAATTAAAGTCTATATTATGTGGTGATCAAGTTCACATTTAGATGACAATTCAAGTATACTTTCACGTGGCCAATCAAGTCTACTTCTATATGGAAAATAAAGTCCATTCTACGTGACATCCAAGCTTGTACTTGAAAAGCAAATCGATTCTCCTTTCATGTTGTTAACAAAACCTATTTTTACATGGCAAACTAAGTCAATCTTTACCTGACAATTCAAATCCACTTCTATATGACAAGCAACATCAATTTTATATGCCAATCAAGCACATATTTGGATTAAAGTTTTAAAAGTCAGCTAAAATATTTCAGTTTTGGCTAAAATGTTTTGGCCAATACTTCAATTTAAATTTTTAGTGTTTGTGAAGAAGCTTGAAGTAAGACAGCTGAGTTTGTCATCCGGCTTAATGGAGCTACCAAGCTTGGTCTTGGCCCTTGTGCTTTATTGCTCACTCCACTTCTTCTTCTTCCTTTTCTTCCTCTTCAAATCTACTAGCTTCTGAGATGACAATCGAGCTATCCAAGGTAGAGAAGAAGGTGGAGTATGATAAGAAGGCATGCTACCTCTTGGATGGGTACAATTTGGTGCTAATCACCGCTAGTATATGATAAGAGCATCCATAGCTTTCAAACCAAGGCCACAATGGTTTTCTCATCCCTACCTACGAGCTCTATAAAGAACTTAATTCTAGGGATTGGCTGGTTATGCAAGTCTAGATTTAGCTGTAGCGGTCGATGGATCACCAGGTCAGGCCAACCTAAGTGTTGCAAGAAGAGCACATCTCCTTTTATGTCATTCATGATTTTAGTAATAGTAGTAATAACATAGTAGTAGTACTAGTTGTAGTGGTAGTATTGTAGTAGCATAGCAGTAATATAGTAGTAGTAGTAGTAGTAGTGATAGATATACTTAGATAAGATGACAAGCAAACCAAAAGAAAAATAATGAATTTACAGTTAAGGAATAAATAAAAAAGATAAATATCTCTCTATCAAGGTGATAATCTAGAACAACCATATCTTAGATAAGAGACAAATGATAAACAAGTTTGCGACCATTGTGATAATGCAAGCAAGCACACCGAAAATAAGAAGTTGGAGTAATTTGCCACACTTGAAGGAATTCATGTTATAAGAATTGATAAGCCTTGAAATTTAATTCAAAAACCTAGCTTCAAAGAAGTTTGATTAAAAGGGAGAACTTATAGGTGCTAGATAATGTATAATAAATATAACACTTCAAAATACTAAAAATTTATATTAGAAACTAATTCAAAGACTCTTAGAATTCTAAAAGGCTCCTACAATTTCAAGTAGCATTAAATTTAGTCAGATAGGGCAATTCTCCATTTAAGAAGCTTCCAATAGGCTGAACTAGAACTCCACATAGTAGGATAATAGTAGTAATAGGATAATACTAGTAGAAGTGGTACTATAGTAGTAGTAGGATAATAATAGTAGTAGTAGTATAATAATATAAATAGATGTGGTTGTAGTTAAATATGTCAAAATGAGCTTTGGGCCATCAAACTAGCCAGGCATGGTCAGTAATGGGCTATGTTTTGCATAACCTAAATCTACAATATTCAGACAGTATCTGTTACGCCCTATATGCCGATTTAGGCTTGGCACTCGCCAAGCAGCCTACAGGCCAGGCACAACCCACGGCAAGAGTTGATTGGGCACTACATAGCCCGTGGGCCATCTTCACATATTATTAAATTCTCTTTCCTGAGAGCAGAATTGAATGTCCTTGGAAGAAAGTCCAAGAACCTTAACTACTAAGTTATAACTTACTATTGATTATATTATTGCATTATATATCTATTCATACTTTTTTAAACTTTTTTAAAAAACAAGCAAGGCACAACACAGCCTGCAAGCTTGTGGGCTGTAGGCCATGCCTGACACTTGTTTCTTTTTCCATAGGCCGTGTTGGGCATGGCTTGTAAATGTTTTTGGTCATGCTGAGCATAGCCAGAAATTATTTTGGTAGCCTAATAAAATGAACCATGCAGGCCCGGCACAGCCCATTCAATACCTCTAGTAGTAGCAATATCATAGAAGTATTGTTGTAGTGTAGTAGTAGTAGTATGTAGTAGTAGTAATAATAGTATATTCGTAGTATTGAAGTAGTTTCATAATAGTAATAGAATAATTATTGAATAGTAGTAGTAGTAGTAGTAGTATAGTAGTAGCAATAGTATAATAGTATAATAAAGTAGTATAAAATAGTAGTGTAGCATCACTACAGTATAGTAGTAGTCGACTGCCTCATTGGCGTATTATTGATTATGTTTATGGTGTCACCAATGGCTTTTGGGGTTGTCTTAGCCAAGTGTCACCAGAGGATTTTAAGTTAGCTTAGCTTTGAGTTATGGCTGGCAGCTTTAAGTGTATTCTCAATTGACTTTATTTAAATAAGGCATCTACCTGATTGACTTAGCAAGTTCATAACTACCATGGTTCGATTTGATTTGAAAATTGATTACATCATTGGCATATTGTTGATTAAGTTTGAGGCATCATCAATAGCTTTTAGGGTTGGCTTAGTTAAGCATTACCAATAATTTTTTGCTTGGCTTAGCTTTGAACTGTGATCGATGACTTTAAGCATAGTGGCAGTTGACTTTATTTGATTTTTGATTTGATAATCAATGGGCTCATTAACATGTTGTCAATTACATTTGTGGTGTCACCAATGACTTTTGGAGTTAGCTTACCTAAGCATCAATAGTCGTTTTTGAGTTGGCCTAGGTTTGAAGTGTGGTTGAAGGCTTTTCTAGTTTCAAATTTTGTGAACCAGTTAACACTAGCGGGCCAATCATCTCCAACTTTTCAACTTGTATAATAAGTTCTTCAACAGTGTGGATAGAATAAGTACTCAGGTACAGTGTGAACTAGTTTTCTCTTAAGTTACTAAGAACTAGATTCACAAGTTCAAATTGGCTTCTAGATTGCTCGCACCTAATACTAAAGTTTCTCCACAATGTGATATACTCCAAGACTGATTCATTATCACACTTTAGTGTTGAAATGAGGTCAAAAATAGTCACCTTGTTGCTGATTCCCCTAAACCCGATTCAAAAAACTCCTTTTATTTGTGACAAAAGTTTGTATGGACTCTAATTGTAACTAGCATGCCACTCGAATGCTACCCCAGTTAAACTTCTTAAAAATTGACAAAATAACAATGCTGGGTTTACTATAGTTCCCATATAGAGTTATGAAATGAGGTACTAGTCACCTAACATAGAACCTATTATTTCTTGGTTTACTAGAACTGGTCAACCGGTTGAGGGTATCGATTGATTAGGAGAGCTTTGCTTGCCATGGTTGAGTGTAATTGGTCGATCGATCAGTGTAAAGCTTTTCTACATAATTGGACTAGTTTCAATCCATTTGTTTTTATCTATTCAAGCTCATTTGGTGCGTTTTCAGAGTCACTTTTGTTTGGTTCATTTATTTCAGTCAAACTAGCTTGAGTTCAATGTGGTTAAGCCATTTAAACAATTTATATTTGTTAATTTTATTTTTGTTTGAGAGCCCTCACACTATCATAATGATTTTGGGTGAGTCTGTAGGTTAACCTTAAGTTGCTTTGGCTTTTAGGCTTCCTGCAGCCTAGTCATTAGTTGATTTAGACTTTCAAGTAAGCCCATAGATTTTTTTTTAGTCGATTAGACTTTTAGGTGTGCCTATAGGCTAGTCTTTTAGTAAGAGTTTCATTTTTAGACAAGCCTGTGGGCTAACTCTAAATTGATTGGATTTTTAGGCAAGCCCCACAGGCTGGCCTTTCATCTGAATAGACTTTTAGGTAGGCTTGTATATTGACTTTTAGTCCAAAATGACCACTATTACACAATAACAATTATTAGCACTACTACTACTATTACTACTATTATACTACTACTATTACTCTTATTACTACTATAATACTATTGCTGTATGACTGCTATACAATTTACTACTACTATACTACTACTACAACTCCTGTTACTAGATGAATATGATACTACTATAATACTACCGCTACTGCTACAACTATTATACTATTACTTCTACTACTAGTACAAATACTATGCTAGACTACTGGTATAATATCATACCATACTACTACAATATTAGTATATTATACTATTATACAATACTTTTATACGACTGTTATTATTATATAATAATTATACTAATGCGACTTCTATGCTACTAGTATACTATACCACTTCTTCGACTACTATTGATACAATACTACTACAACTATATAACTACTATATTAATATTATTTCTACTATACTACTATTATACTGTACTACAACTACAACTACTATTGGTATAATATAGCTATTATTAATACTACTCTACTATATACTGCTATAGTAAAATACTATATAATTATAGTACTATTATACCACTATACTATAGTACTATACTATACCATCACTATTACTATACTACTACTATAGTACTTCCATTATTTCCTTCCTGCTACTATAGTGTACTAGTATACTAGTATTAGTAGTGTATTTTTACTACTATACTACTATTATGCTACTAATACTACTCTTATACTACAACTGTACTTTTAATATAATTTTTTTTGAGCAATTATGATTAGCACTAAAGCCATGTTTTAAGTAAGGTTCGAACCACCGACCTCTCATATAGAAGAGATTAGTACAACTACCAAGCCAATGCTTGAGATATACTACTAGCACAACTATACTACTATACTACTACCGACACACCACATCTACTATTATATTACTATTATACTACTACTATTAGTATATTACCATAATTACTATTATAACAATTGCTACTATATTACTAATATATAAGTACTGCTACTATATAACTTATGCTACTATAGTACTAATATTACTACTACAACTATAGTATCACTAGCACTATTAATACTACTACTATATTACTGTATTGCAACTGTACTTCAAAAATTATACTATTACTGCTATTTCATTAATGCTACCAGGATTATATTATTACTACTAGCAGTGCTATTATACTAAACGATTACTACTATAACACTACTACTATATTGCTATACGATTTTTACTTCTATATTACTACTACAACAACTACATTTGCTATATTACTACTATAACACAACTAATATGGTACGACTATACAAGTATAAGTACTGCTATTGCTTCTACTACTATACTTTTGCTTTATTATGAGTATAATATTATGCAATAACTATACTATAATTTTTGTTATAATAGTATTGTTATTATTATTACTATATTAGTACTTCTATAACTCTATTACTACTGCTTTTACTAATATTACTACTATAATAATATACTACTACTACTATACTACTACTACTAATACTTGTACAACAGTAATATTAAGCTACTACTATATTGCTATAATGCTACAATATTATTGCTACAACTGCAATTTACAGCTACTATAGCATTATACTGCTATTACTAGACTACAACTTCAACTATAACAATAATAACAATAACAACATGATACTAGAATTGCTATAATATTACTACTACTACTATTTGTACTATTAATACGACTACAAATATACTTCTACTGCTACTACAATAATACTATATTGATACTACTACCATATTATTATTATAGTACTACTATAATGATACTATCACTACTACCACTACCAACATACTATTATACTATTACTACTATCAATATAGTACTACCTTAGTTACTAGTACTACTACTATAATAGAGTACTACTACACTGCTATTGTATACTACTAATACTACTATAGTACTATACTATACTTCTATATTACTACTATACTTTCGCCACTATACTAATAATATGCTACTATTACTACTATAATATACTGCTATTACTATTATATTACTACTATACTATATTACTGCAACTAATGTTGCTATTATACTATTGCTATGATTAATATTATTAGTATGTTATATTATTACTATACTACTACTATACTATACTAATATTACACGACTACTATACTACTACTTTTGCTACTATTATGCTACTACTACACTACTGCTATTGATACTATATTGCTATTATACAACTGCGAGCATACCACTTATATATTAGGGCTACTATACTGCTATACTAATATTGCTACTGGTATACTACTACTTTTATACTATTAGAATACTACTATTATTCTACTACTATCCAACTATTAGCACCACTATTACTACTTGTATTATCACTACACTACTGCTACTACTATACTACTATACTACTGTTAGTACCACTACTATTGTACTATAATACTACTGTTTTACTACTTTTACTCTGGACTACCACTAACATTACTATACTACAAAATAACTACTATGCTACTAGTATACTATTACTATGCTTGTATACAACTATATAATACTATTTTATTGCTGTCACAGCTATACTACTATTACTACAAATATTATAATAATTACTATTACTATATTATACTAATATTACTATACTACCACTATTACTAGTACTACTATATTTATATGATACTGCTACTACTGCTACACTACTATATTTGATTGTGCATGCAAACCATCTGAAATTCTCACTACTTGACGAGATCCAAAGCCAACCATTGCAAAGGCAAGCTATAACTTGTCACTTTATGGCAATCTTCAACATGGCTAATGGTGAAACTATATGTTGATTTGCAAGCATAATGAATAATAACTAACAGCTGAGTGAGCTTGGGCCAAGATGCATGCAAGAGGAATGCAAGCTAGAGATGCAATGGGAAAAGGTGAAAGTAAAAAGAAAATCTCCTTTATTCATCAAAAGAATATCATATTCAAGGGGAAACTCGTTTACAAAAGCATTTTACAAAATAGATGAAGGAGAATAATATGGGGTCATTTGAAGGATGTTGGGGGTTCAGCGAACTCCTTTGTGGCAACAAGCGCTTCAGGCTTAGTTGGTCCCTTAGCTTATTTCTCTCTCTAGAGGATCTCCTAATACTCCCACTTGACATGGTGAATCTTCAAGTTGTTGTAATGTTCCACTTAGAGGTCATTAAGCTCAAAATCAGTATTATGGTGAGTCTTCTTTACTGTATCCCTATGGCAAAGGTAGCCCTCAAAGAAGCAATAGGTAGAGAGAAGGCCCCACTCTCGCAGATACTCATCACTGGCCTTGAACTCATGAATAGCCTACATCTTGCATAGTTTCAAGGACTTTAAGTCCTTTGAGCTATGACGGAACATGGTCATCACCTCATCTTTTGCCTAGTCTAGCTTAGTCTTTTGCCAAGCTTCCAGTTCCTTCAACCTTGTTAAGGTTGAATCCTGCTTCATCTAGACGATATTTCTCTCCTCCTTGAGAATAGAGGAAGTTCACATGCTCCTCAACTTTAGTGGTCTTATTCTTCATAAAATTCATTTGCTTCTATGCTTCAAAAGGTGTCAACCTATATAATGAAAAAATTATAGTGTTTAGAACTGAGCTATATTTTAGTTAAAATTAAAATAGGAGCAGCATTGATCGAAGAGGACATTGGCACAAGCCTGGGCCCCCAAAATGAAGACCTGATCTATAAGGAACCATTCAATGTGGAGGTTTTCACTATCCCCAAACTCATTGAAAAAATACTCCCCGGTGTCCATCTCCTTACCTAAGGAGATTAGATGATTATGGGTGGACCTCATCCACACTTTGGTAGGGGGAGGAGGAGGTGTAGTTCAAAAGTCATAACTGCCTTATTCTCATAGTCAGCAAACTTCATGATAGAAGAGTTTAGTGTCAAAGTGGCCACTTTTATAGATTCAACTCAAGAGAGGGACTTAGAAGGGTGAGCATTGCCTACCCATTCCTTGTCTACTCTTTGCCCATAGACTGACTTCCTCCTCTCACTTTTTCTTCCCTAGGCCTTGGATAGAATCTTGAGGGGGAGCATTGCCTTCTACTTTGGAAGACCTCTTTTGAGATGATAGGACATTGACACCAATGGAGTGCCTGCCTATTACCTCAAAACCTCATTCATGAATGAGATCTAGTTCAACCATATATAAAATTTAACCAACCATTAAATCAAGAATAAAATAGCCGAAGAATCAAAAACATAAAAGTCTAAGGTACATACTAATTTTCCAAGTCATGGACAAGCCATGCTCCAATAGAAAGGCCTTATGAAACCATGTGGGAGCAAATCTAACATCCTCAACCTTATCTACCCAAGAAATTAAAATCTAGTGAACCTCAAGGAAGATCTCTAGGTTAACTTAATCAGTGGAAGGGTTGCCCCACCCACAAGAAAGAACTTTGTCTACCCTAGTAAAAATCCTAAGGGGATGGTCTTTCCAAGAGTGGATGGAGCTAGGGTTTTGAGAAAAATAATCTATACCATTTCTTGGGATAAAATTATCATCATTCCCCTATTTCTAAACCCCCAATAGCCCTTGAAGGAATCCTTGAATATTTCAACAATCATGATGAAAACTTTGGATCAGCTAGGGTTCAAAGAATAATGGAAACTTTTATGGTATTAGGCATAATTTGATCAAGGGAGAGGTCCCATCTCCCATAATATCCTTGGCAAAGCTATCTATAGGGTACCTAAAGCCACTTTTGGGCATCTCCTAATAGGTACTAAACTCAAATCCAAACTCCACTCTCAATTTCTTGCTCTCCTCCTCAAACCACCACATGTCCAACTCAATCCTATATGGAAAGTCGAATATGACATGAAGCCACTGGTGAGGGAATAGTGGATGGCTTGGAACTAACCCCTATGAAAGAGGATAAGATAGCCAGAGGAACTTATGCCTTAGAGGTCATAGTAGCAATGGAGAGCGTGGAGCTCAATCCACCAACATTGAAAATCAGGGAGGATGTTGCCTGGGAGGATGAAGCTATGCTACTAGGACCGATGGAGTGGTAGGTCCCTTACTGAAAGATGACCCCCTTCTAGGGGAGGAAGGAGCAGAAGAAGATGTCATTTTAGAAAAGCTTAACAAATAAATAAGGAAATAAAGCATGAGTTACAAAGGACACAAGATAATGATTGCCAAAAATGGGTGAACTAGGACAAAGAATTCCTTAAACAGCCTTACACAAATCACCAGATTGTTGTCGCATGGAAAGGGAAGCCTGAAAGGTAGGAGATAGAGATCAGTGCATCCATCATGAAAGGACATATGTCCACATCAAAGGCTGTCTCGATATTTAAAGGGATGCCTCTAGACCATTGCATTGGAAAAAAATGAACCCCAATAATTTCATATGATTCGATAGGATGGTGTCTCAGCTCCTAAAGAAGTCATGTTCATTGGCCGACACAATACTACAAATAGGCAACTCACCTTAGAAGGGGTCATGATGGCCATCGTCCCTCATGATTTAATAAAAGTGATGAACTTGAACCTCAAGAATTGAAAATGGTGCACTCAAAGAAACACATCTAAGCCAATGAAAGTGAAAGTAACTCAATCCACCGGGCCACCTAAGTTCCATGACTAGAGTTAGGGGTACTGATGATATACTTAGTTGAGAAATAGCATAACTAAAAGCAAGTAGGGACCCATCCTATGGGATCAATTACAAACTGAGATGATTGAGCTATTGGCCATGAAGCCATTATCCAAGGTGATGTTGTCTAGGTCAAGTCACCTCAGTGGTATCATTGTAGTCGATCTCTCAAACACACATCTCAAGGCCAACTAGAATACTTAACAAGCTCATCCCATATATAGATATGATATAGATATAACTAGAATACTACTACTGCTACTACTACTACTGCTGCTACTGCTACTACTACTGTTACTACTTCCAGTAAAACTACTACTACTACATTTGCTTCTAGAACTACGATTACTACTTCTACTACCACTGCTGCTGCTGCTGCCACTACTACTAATACTACTCAACTTCAACAACAACTACTGCTACTGTTGTTGCTACTACTTCTGCTATAGCTACTACTACTACGGCTACTACTACTGCTCCTATGGGTACTACTACTCTGGCTACCTCAATTGCTTCTATTGCAATCACTACTACTTCTACTACTACTACCACCACTATTGCTACTACTGCAGCTACTGCTACTATTGCTACTACTTCTGCTACTACTGTGACTACTGCGACTACTACTGCAACTACTGCTACTACTCCTACTACCACTACTGCTACTACAATGACAACAACTACCACGGCTGCTGCTACTAATGCTACTATGACTACTACTAAGACTACGGCAACTACTACTACTTCTTGTATTGCTACCACTATTGCAACTGCTACTGCTACTACTACTACTGCAACATCTGCTACTACTAGTACTATTACAACTATTGGTACTACTGCGATTACTACTACTATTACTGCTACAACTACTTCTACAAGTACTACAATTACTTCTACTACGGCTAGTACTGCTACTACTACTACCACTATTGTTGCTGCGGTTGCTACTGCTGCTGTTGCTACTCCTACTACTACAACAACAACAACTACTGCGACTACCACAAGTACTACTTCAACTACTACTTCTACTACTACTACTACTATGACAACAACAATAACAACAACTACTATTGTTACTAATATTGCTCCTATTACTACTACTACCACGAAGACAACTGCTACAAGTATGACTACTATTGCTACTATTACTACAACAACAACTACTACTATGCTGCTACTGCTACTACGACTACGATGACTACTACTACTACTACTTAAACAACTACTAATCCTACAGCTAATGTTACCTCTACTACTACTACTACTAGTTATATTGCTACTAATACGACTACAACTCCTACTACAACAACTACTACTACTCCTACTACTTCGACTACCGCTACTATAATTAATTCTACTATTGCTACTTCTACTCTTACTACTACTACTACTATTACTACTACTACCACTACTCCATCTCCTACACCTATTCAGCCTACTAGTCCTACTCCTACTACTACTACCACTACAGCTACTGCTACAACTTCTAATACAACTGCTTCTACTTCCACTACTACAACTACTGTTGCTAGTGCTGCTGCTACTACTACTAACACTAACAATACTGTTGTTCCTACAACTGCGACTACTACAACAACTACTACTACTACATCAACGACTACAACTACAACGACTACTACTACTAAAACTCCCAGTACTACTTCTAGTACTACTACTGCTAATATTCCTAACACGCCTACTACTACTACTACTACTTCTACCACTCCTTTGACTACAACTACTTCTACCACCACTACAACAACTACTACTATAGGTACTACCACTAGTACTACTACTACCACCACTTCAACTACTATGACAACAAGTACTACTACTACTGCTACTACTCCTACTACTACTGCTAGTACTACTACAACAACTATCACATCGACTACTATTGCTACACTTACTACTGCTACTACACCTACTACTGCTACTACACCTACTACTTCTACGACTACTACAACTACTACTACAACTACTACTACTTCTACTATTATCACTAGTACAACTAGTGCTACTACAACTCCAACTCCTACTACAACTATAGCTACTACTGTTTCTGCTTCTACTATAGTAGCAACCTCCGGCGCCTTTTCTTTCTTTGATGCCGAGTTAGCATCAGCTTTAGAAGACTCACCCTTTGAAGAACTTTCCTTGTAAGGAATCTACTACTACTACTACTATAACTGTTACTACTCTTGCTACTACTGCTACTACCAATGCTGCTTCTATTACTACTGTTGCTACTGCTACTACTTCAGCTACAACAACTGCTACTACAACTGCCACTCCTACTATTACTACAACTACTACTGTTGGTTCTACTACAACTGCCACTACAATTGCTACTACTACTATTGCCATTGTGGCTCCTAATACTACTACTACTACTACTACTACTACTACTACTACTACTTCTACTACTACTATTGCTGCTGCTACTACTACTGCAGCTACAACAACTACCACTACTTGTGATACTTCTACTGCTATAACTGCACCTACTACTACTACTACAGCTACTACGATTCCTACTACAACTACTACTACCACCACTACTCCAACTACAACTACTCGTACTACTGCTCCTCCAACTCCTACTACGACTATTACGACTACTACTACTACCAATACTTCTATCGCTACTACTACTCCTCTACTACTAGTAATATTACTACAACAACAACAACTACTACTACTAATACTACTATCACTACTGCTATCACCACTACCACAACTACTACTCATATTGCTAGTGCTGCTACTACTACAACACCTACAAATATTACTACTACTATTACTAGTACAACAACTACTACTACTCCAACTCATACTCCTACAACAACTCTTACTACTATTGCTACTAGTATTGCTGTTGCTGCTGCTACTACTACTATTACTACTCCTAATCCTACTACTATTGCTACAACAACACTTACTAGCACCGTTACTACTACTAGAACCCTTACTAAAACTCTTACTCCAACTTCTACTCCTACTATTGCTCCAACAACAACTACAACTGTGAAAACTACTACTACTATTGCAACTATTCCTATTCCTACTACTACTCCTATTACTACTGCTATTGCAACAGCTACTACTACTAGTACTAATGTTATTACAACTACTACTGCTATTGCTGCTACCGCTACTACTACTACTACTACTACAACAACAACAACAACAACAACAACAATTATTACTACTACTACTTCTGCTACTATTGCTACTATTACTACCACTACCACTACTACTATTGCTACCACTCCTACTAGTACTCCTACGACGACTACTACTACTACTAGTACTACCACTACTACTACAAAAACTACTACTACAGCTACTACTACTACAACTACTACCACTGTTACTATTACTACTACTACTACTACCACAACCACCACCACTACCACCACCACTACTACTACTAATAATATTACTACTACTACAACTACGACTACTACTACTAGCATAACTACTCGCCCAACTGCTACTATTTATGCTACTACGGCTGCTGCTTCTTCTGCTACTACTACTACTCCTTCTTCTACTACTATAACTACTTCTCTTCCTACTAGTACAACTACTACTATTACGTCTCTTACTACTACTCCTACTCAAACTTCTACTCCTACAACTACTCCTACTACTATGACAACAACTAGTACTACCACTCCTCCTCCTCCTACTCCTACTCCTTCTACAACTCCTCCTCCTCCTTCTACTATTACAAATACTACTGTAATGACTACAGCTACTACTACTACTGCTAAACCTATTACTACTACCACCACTACTACTACTACTCCTACTGCTACTCCTACTCTTTCTATCACTCCAACTACTACTGTTATTATTATTACTACTACTACTACAACTACTCGTACTCCGGCTGCTGCTATTACTATTGCTACTACTGCTGCTACTCATACTACTACTAATACTATAACTATGATTGCTAACACATCTTCAACAACAACAATAACAACTACTACTAGAATTCCTCCTACTGCTACTGCAACTCCTATTAGTACTACAACTACGATCACAAGGACAAGTACTACTAATCGAATGCTACTACTCCAACTACTAAAACTACTGCACCCACTAGTATAGCTACTAAAAAAACTACTACTACTCCTACTACTAGTACTGCTACTGCTACTCCTACCACTACTACTACTCCTACTCCTCCGCCTACTACTACTTCTACAACTACTACTACTTCCACTATGACTACTATTGCTACTAGCACTACTACTATTACTACTGCCACTACCAATGCTGCTATTATTACTACTACTACTACTACTATTAATAGTACTACGACACTTTCTACTACTACAACTACTAGTACCCCTGCTACTGCTGTTGCTCCTACTACCACTACTATTTCGACTACAACTACTGCTTCTTCTTCTACGATGATAACAACTACAACTACTACTACTAGTTCTCTTGCTACTCCTGCTGCTGCTATTCCCACTTCTACTACTACTCGTATTATTACTACTGCTACTACTTCTACTACCACTTCTTCTACAACAACAACTACTACTAATACTGCCACTTCTTCTACAACAACCACTACTACTTCTTCGGCTACAACTATTACTACGACTATAACTACTACAACAACAACTACTACATCTACTACTACTATGACTACTACAGCTACAACTATGGCTACTACTACTACCACTACTACTACTACTACTACTACTACTACTACTACTACTACTATTACTACTACTACTACTATTACTACTACTACTACTACTACTAGTAGTAGTAGTAGTAGGAGTAGTAGTAGTAGTAGTAGCACTACTACTACTGCTGCTACTACTATCACTACCACTACTATTAGAACAACTACTACTCCTACTATTGTTGCTACTCCTACTACTATTATTACTACAACTACTACTACTACAACAACTACTAAACCTACTACAGCTGCTGCTACAACAACAACAACAACTACTACTACTACTATTACTACTACTACAACTATTACTACTATGCTGCAGCTACTACAACTACTACACCTACTCATACTCCTACTCTTACTACTACAAATACTACTAGAACTACTTCAACAACTACTACTACTACTATGCTGCAGTTACTACTACTACTACACCAACTCCTACTCCTACTCCTACTTCAACAACTACTACTACAACTACTTCAACAACAAAAACTACTACTATTATTAGTACTACTACTGCTACTACTACTACGACTACTACTACTATTGCTCCTACCACTACTACTACTGCTGCTGCTACTACTACTGCTACAAACAATACTGTAACTACCACTACTACTAGGACTATTGCCATTGTTGCCACCACTACTACTACTGCCACTACTGTTACTACTACTCCCACCACTTCTACTTTTGCCACTACTACTGCTGCTGCTGCTGCTGCTACTGCTTCTACTACAGTTGCTGCAGCTACTAATGCTACTACTATTACTTCTACTACTACTACTACTTCTGCTACTACAATAACTACTAATACTACTCCTACAGCAACTACTACTACTACTGCTAATACTAACACTACAACAACTACTAGTACTAGTTATACTATTACTACTTGTGCTGCTTCTGTTGCTGCTACTAGTAATACCACTACTACTACTAATACTACTATTACCACTGCTGCAACTACTACTACAACTACTACTACAACAACAACAACAACAACAACAACAATAACTACTACTACTACTAGTTCTCCCACTACTACTACTTCTCCTACACCTACTTCGATTGCTACTCCCACTACTACTACTACTCCTCCTGCTACAAATACTACTACTATTACTACTACTACTACGATGACTACTAACGTGGCTCCAACTACCACTACTGTTGGTCGTACTACTCCTATTGCTACTGCTACTACTCCTACTTCTACTGCTCCAACTACTACTACTACTGTTACCACCGCTACAGCAGCTATTGCTACTACTACAACTATTGCTACTTCTGCTGCTATTACTACGACTATTACTACTACTACTATTGCTACTACTTCTGCTACTACTACTACTACAGTAGTTACAGCAACTACTACTACTACTTTAGCTGCTAATGCAACTACTACTACGAGCACTGCTACTTGTCCAACTACTACTACTTCTACGAATACTACTTCTACTACTGCTGCTCCTACTACTACGACTATTACTTCTACTACTGTTATTACTTCTGCTACTACTAATGCTACTACTGCTACTTCTATGACTACTTCTGGTGCTGTTACTAGAACTACTTCTCCAACTACCACTACTACTACTACTATTGCTACTATTGCTGCTGCTGCTACTACTGCTACTGCTACTGCTACTACTCCTACAACTACAACTACTTTTGTTACTACTACCGCTACAACTACTATTGCTACTGCTACTACTGCAATCACTTTTACTACTACAGCTGCTATAACTACTTCAACTACTTTTACTACTACTATTGCCACTACTACTGCTCTGACTACTCCTACTACTGCTACCACTAGTACTACAATAATTATTGTTACTATTGCTACTACAACTGCTATTACTACTTCTACAACAACTACTACTGCTACTACTGGTACTACTGCTATAGTAACTACTGCTACAACAACAACAACTACTACTACTACTTCCCCTACTGCTACTACTACTACGACTATTACTACTACTGCTACTACTACAACTACTACTCCTACTCCTACAACTACTATAGGTACTACTACTCATACTACTTCTCCAACTACTACTACTACTAATATTAAAACTACAACTAGCACAACTGCTACTACATCAATAATTGATACTACTCAAACTATGACTACTACTTATGCCCCTACTGCTATTACTACTACTTCCACGCCTACTACTATAACTATTGCTGCTGCTAGTACTCTACTTCACTAACCACTACTCCTACTGCTACTACAACAACTACTACTACTATTGCTACTACTACTACTACTCTCGCTATTACGACTACTGCAACTACTACTACTACTAAAACTATTGCTACTACTACTATTACTACTGCTGCTACTATTACTACTATTGTTTCGACTACTACTGCTACAGCTACTACTACTACTACTATAATTACTACTACAATAACTGCTACTGCACCTACTAGCAATACTACCAATATTGCTGCTAATGCGACTACTGCGGCTACTACTACTACTGCTACTAATCCAACCGCTTCTATTACTAGTACCACTACTACTCCTCCTACTACTAATACTGCTAATACTTCTTCTACTGCTACTACAACTGCTACCACCAAAACTACTACTTTTATTATTGCTGCTACTGCTACTGCTACAACAACAACTACTACTACTACAACGACTGCAACTACAACTATTACATCTCCAACTTTTACTACTACTGCTAGTAGTACTGCAACTACTACTACAACTACAACTACTAGTATAACAACTACTATTGCTACTACTACTACTACAGCTACTACTGCTACTACCACTATTACTGTTACATCTAGTAGTATTAGAACTACTACTACTTCTACTTCTACTACTTGTCCCACTCATACTTATTGTACCACTAATGCACCTAGTGCAACTGGATCTACTTCTACTACTACTGCTTCTTCTAGTACTGCTACTACTACTACTACTACTACTACTACTACTACTACTACTACTACTACTACTACTACTACTACTAAAACTACTACTACTACTACTACTACGACCACTATGGCTACTTTTGCTGCTGGTAGTACTTCTGCTCCTGTGACAGCCATTGCTCCTGCTGCTGCTCGTACTACTATTACCACTACTACTACTTCAACTGCTATTACTGCCAGACTACTACAACTACTACTACTACTACCCCAACTACTACTGCTGCTACAACAACTGCTACAGCTACTATCACTATGACTACTACTGCTACTACTGCTACAACTGCTACTATTGCTTCTACTACTACTACTCCAATGACAACTACTTCAACTTCTGCTACTACTACTACTACACTTCAGCTACTACTACTTTAACTACTTCTACTGTTTCTACTAATATTGCTTTGAATACTTCTACTACTACTGCTGCTGCTGCTACAATTGCTACTACTCCAATTACCTCTACTACTATTACTAATACTATTCCTACTAGTTCCACTATGGCTTCAACTACTACTACTACTACTACAACTGCTACTATGCTACTACAACTGCTACTGTTACCACTACTCCTTCGACTACTATTACTACTACTACTATTACTGCTACTGCTACTGCTACTATTGCCGCTACACTCCTACTGCTACTACTACTAATACAACAACTCCTACTACTATTGCTGCTACTGCTACTACTGGACCTTCTACTACAAATAATACTACTGTTGCTACTTCTACAAAAACTACTACTACTGCTCCAACTACTATAAGTACTGCTACAACCATAGCTATTGCTGCTATTGCAGCTACAACTTCTGCTACTCCTTCGACTACTTTTATAGCAACTATTACTACTACTGCTATAGCTACTATTGCTACTACTACTATTGCTACTACTAGTACTACTACTATAACAACTACTACTATTATTATTTTTACTAATGATACTCCTACTATTATTTCTATTACTGCTACTTCTACTACTACTAATACAGCTGCTACTCCTGCTACTATTGCTACAGCTCCAACTACTACTATAGCTGCTTCAACTACTACTGCGACTTCTGCTACTACTACTAGTACTACTACTAATACTTCTGCGAAAACAACTACTCCTACTGCTACTACTACTAATCCTACTTCTGCTGTTCCTACTACTATTACTACTGCTACCATAGCTATTGTTGCTATTGCTACTACTACTCGTGCTACTTCTGCTACTACTGTAACTACTACTACTTTAGCTACTACTGCTACTACGGCTACTACTGCTGCTGCTACTGCTATTACTACTACTGCTACTGCTTCTACTACTACTTGCCAAATTGCTACTACTACTACTACGAGAACAACAACTACAACTGCTATTACTACTACGACTACTATTGCTACTATCGCAACTACTACTGCTACCACTACTTCTTCTCCAACTACTACTACTTGTGTTGCTACTATTGTTACTATGATTACTGCGATTACTACTACTACTTCTCCGCCTCCTACCGCTACCGCTACTAGTACTACTTCTCCTACAGCTACTGCTGCTACAACTATTGCTGCTACTGCTATTGCAACTACTACTTCCACTACTACTGCTACTGCCACAGCTACTACTACTACTACTGCCACCACATTACTACAGCTACTACTACTACTGCTACTGCTACTACTACTGCTACTCCTCCAACTACAACTACTTTTGCAACTACTACTACTACTAGTACTATGACTACTACTTTTATTACTACTACTACTATTGCTACTGCTACAACTTTTACTTCTACTATTGCAACTACCACTACTACTACTACAGCTACTACTGCTACTACTGCTACCATTAGTGCTACCACTACTTCTGCTACTACTGCTACTAGTATGATTTCTAATATTGACTACTCCTACTACTATTGCTACTACTACTCCCAATACTACTACTATTACTATTGCTACTACTACTACTACTACTTCTACTACTACTACAACTGCCTCTGCTTCTACTTCTACTACTCCATCTGCTGCTTCTGCTTCTACTATTGCTCCAATTGCTACAACTATTGATACACCTTCGCCTATTAATACTACTATTACTACTACTACTACTACTACTACTACTGCCGTTACAACTTCTACTACTACTTCTGCTACTACTGCTACCACTACTACGACTGCTACAACTACTCCAAATGCTACTACTACTAGTACTACTCCTATATCAACTATTGCTCCTACTACTACTACTACTACTAGCTCCACTGCCAATTCTACTACTACTACTACCACCACCACCACCACCACCACCACTTCAAATACTTCTCCGACCACTACTGCTGCCACTACAACTAATGCTACTACAACTACTACCGCTATTGCTTTTCCTACTGCTACTGCTCCTACTATAACAACTACTACTATGGCTACTAATACTACTACTATTACTAGAACCACTATTGTTGTTGTTGCCGCTACTACAACTACTATCGCAACTATTTCTGCAACTATTGCTACTACTCAGACTCCTACTAATTCTGCTACTGCTTCTACTAATACAACTACTTCTAGTACTACTTCTACTATGACTAATACTACTATTGCTCCTACTACCACTATTGCTACTACTATTACTACTACTACTACTACTACTACTACTACTACTACTACTACTACTACTACTACTACTACTTCCCCAACTTCTGCTGCAACTGCTACACTTTTGCTATTACTAGTACTACTACTACAACCTCTGCTACTACTTCTACAACTTCTACTACAACCACTTACTACTATTGCTTCTATTACTACTAATACTTCAACTACAACTACTGTGACTACTAATACTACTACTATTATTGCAACTACTGCTATTGTTGTTGCCACTAATACTACTAGGATAACTATTTCTAAGACTACTGCTACTACTCCTATTGCTACTACATCTACCACTACTTCTACTAGTACAACAATAACTACTACTACTGCTATTACTGCAATTACTGCTACAACAACTACTATTATTACGATTACTGCTACTACTACTTCCTCTCCTACTACTCCTACTGCAACTACTCCTACTACTACTCCTACTACTATTATTATTTGTAGTACAACTACTACAACTGCTACTACCACTACTACTACAACAACTACTACTACTACGACTTCTCCTACAACTACAATTGCTACTACTATTACTACTGTTAGAACTACTACTACTTCTACTAGTACTAGTACTACTATCATTGCTATTACAGCTACTGTCGCTAACACTGCTCCTGCTTCTACTATAACTACTACTATTACTACTACTATAACTTCTGCTACTTCTACAACGGCTACTACTATGACTGCTCCAAATAATACTACTGCTACTGCTACTATTGCTATTGCTACTACTTTTACTACTACAGCTACTACTTCCCCTATTACTACTACTATTGCTGCACTTCTGCTACTACTTGTACTCCTATTACAACCACTGTTACTACTACTGCTGCTTCTCGTAATGCTCCTACTAAACATACTACCTTAACAGTTGTTGCGATTACTAATGCTACTGCTGCTGCTTCTACGACTACGACTGCTACAACTACTGCTATTGCTACTGCTGCTGCTATTGCTACTGCAGCTACTACTACTTCTGCTGCTAGTAATACTACTACCGCCACTAATGCCGCTGCAACTACTACTACTACAACTGCTGCGGCAACTACCACTAACAATACTACTACTTTGGCTACTACTATTGCTACTCCAACTGCTGCTGCTACTGCTACTACTGCTACTACTACCGTGATAACTACTGTTGTTGCTACTACTTCTATTGCATGTACTACTACAACAACTACTACTATTACGACTGCTCTTACAACTATTACCATTGTTACTGTTGCTGCAATTGTTGCTGCTGCAGTTAATACTACTACTACTATTGCTCCTTCTCCTACTGCGACTACTACTACTACTACTACATCTATAACAACGACTAAGACAAGTAGTACTAAAACTACTACTAGTACTGTTGCTGCAGCTGCAGCTGCTACTACTACCACTACAACAACAACAATAGCTACTACTGCTACTACTACTATTGCTACTGCTACAACTACTACTATTACAACTATTACTACTGCTACTACTATTGCTACTGCTAGTACTATATCTACCCCAACTGCTATTACTACTACCACTGCTGCTACTACTACAACAACTACTACTTATTCATCTTCTTTTTCTACTACTACTACTACTCCTGCTACTAGAACTACTACTACTCCTCCTACTACAACAACTACTGCTGCTACCACTCCTACTACTATTGCTACTACTGTTACTACTATTAATACTACTACTACTACTACTACTACTACTACTACTGCTAATATGGCAAATACTGCTACGGCTACTACTATTACTATTACTATTGATACTTTTGCTACTTATGCTACTACTACTACTAATACGACTACTACTATTGCCATTGATGCAACTAATGCTACTATTACGGCTACCACTAGTACTATTACTGCTACTACTACTACTTCTGCAACTACTGCTGCTATTACCTTTACCACTACTACTACTACTACTACTACTACAAATGTTGCTACTATTGCTACTACAACCCCTACTCCTGCGGCTATTAATGCTACTACTACTAGTACTTCTACTGCTACTACTACTGCTCCTACTATAATTGCTCCTACTACTAATGCTGCTACAACTTC
This sequence comes from Trichopus zeylanicus subsp. travancoricus, assembly GCA_005019695.1. NCBI lineage: Eukaryota > Viridiplantae > Streptophyta > Magnoliopsida > Dioscoreales > Dioscoreaceae > Trichopus > Trichopus zeylanicus. Next base: position 163,852 of record RXID01021408.1, on the reverse strand, counting down.
CATTACTACTCAGCTACTATTACTACTACTAATACGACTCCAAATACGACTACTCCCAGTACTACTCCCACTCTAACTCTTGCTCCTAGAACTACTACTACTACTCCAACTACTACTACTACCTCTACTGCTATTTCTACTACTACTATTACTACTACGACTACCGCTGCTATGACAGATCCAACTACAACTACTAATACCTCTACTATGACTACTACTATTTCTACTACTAATACTCCTGTTACTACTTTACTACTTCTGTAACTACTGCTACTACTGCTACTACGACAACTACTACTACAATTACTAATACTACAACCACCACTGCTGCTACTAGTACTACAAATATGACTTCCACTGTTACTACTACTACTACAACAACTACTTCTATAACTAGTAGTACTACTACTATTCCTAGCACTGCGGATGCTACTGCTGCTACTAATACCATAGCTTCTACTACAATTGCTGCTAGCACTACTACTGCTACTACTACTACAACAACTACTAAGGCTACAACAAGTACTACCTCTGCTACTACTACTACTACTACTACTACTACTACCATCACCACTACTACTACCACTACTCATTCTAGTACTTCTACTACTACTACTACTGCTACTATAACTACTACTCCTACTACAACAATGACAACTCCTACTACTTCTACTACTACTACTACAACTACTACTGCTCCTATTACAACTACTTCTATTCTTACTGCTACTACTACTGCTACTATTACTACTACTACTATTAGTAGTACTACAACTGCTACTACTTATCCTAATACTCCTACAACAACAACTACTACTACAGTACGACTACTTCGAACGCTCCTACTACAGCTACTACTCCTACTACTACTTCAAATACTACTACTAAAGCTATTACTCCTACTACTCCTACTACTCCTACTAATACAAGTACTACTACTACTACTCCCAATTCTACTACTACTCCTACAGTAACTTATCTTACTACTACTACTATTATAACAACTACAACTGCTGCTACTATTGTAACTACTACTACTACTATTACTACTACAACGACAACTACTATCACTGCTACTACTACTACTACAACACTACTACTGCTACAATTTCTACTACTACTACTACTACCACAACTGTTGCTGCTACTACAACAACAACAACAACTACTACTACTATTCCTTCTTCTCCTACGACTACTGCTACTGCTACTACTACTGCTACTACTACGACTACAACTACTACTATGACTACTACTCCTACTACTACTACAGATACAAGTACTACTACTGCTACTCCTACTACTATTACTACTCTACTACAACTTCTCTGACTACTATTACTACTACTATTACTACTAGAACTGCTACAAGTATTGTAACTACTACTGCTGCTGCTACTACTACCACTGCAACTACTACTGCTAATACAACTACTGCGGCAACTACTACTGTTAGTGCTACTACTACTACTACTACTACTACTACTACTACTACTACTGCTACGACGACGACGATGACTATTTCTACTACAACTACTACTAGTACTTCAAGTACTATGACTAATAATAATACTACTACTACTATTACTGCTTCTATTACGACTACCACTAGTATTACTAGTACGACTACTACTACTACTACTACGATTACTTCTACTTCAACTACAACTACAACAACTAATACTACTATTACTACTACAACTACTACTACCACCTCTACTACTACTTGTACTACATCTGTTACTACTACAACTGCTACTACTACTACTACTATTGTTGCTACTACTACTACTACTACTACGACTACACATATTAGTACCAATACAACTACAACTATTACTGCTTCTACTATTGTTACTACTACTACTACTACTACTACTACCACTACTTCTACTTCCACTACTGCTACTTCTACTACTCCTACTAAGACTACTACTACTCGTACTACTATTTCTACTTCGACTTTTAGTGCTACTACTGCTTGTGTTTCTGTTGCTTCTCGTACTACTCCCCCTTCTACTACTACTATTATTCCTAATACTACTACTTTTACTACTACTCCTCCAACTACTACCCCTACTTGTGCACCTACTCCTATTACTACTACAACTACAACAACAACAACAACAACAACAACTACTACTACTACTGCAACTACTGCTACGACTGCTGCTACTACTAGTACTGTTGCTACTACTAGTACTGGTACTACTACTACGACAAGTACTACTATACCTATTACTACTACTATGACTACTACAACTATTATTACTTATTCCATTGCTGCTACTTCTTCGACTACTATTAATACTACCAATACTACTATTACTAATAATACGGCTACTTCTCCTAGTACTACCACTACTTCTACTGCTACTACTATTGCAGCTACTACTACGACTCCTACTACTACTACAACAACTACCGCTGCCCCTACAACTACCAGTACTGCTACCCTTTCTCCTATTACTACTACTACTACTACTAGTAGTGGTATTACTATTCCCTGTACTACTACTATCGCAACAGCTATTAATACTACTTCTACTACAGCAATGAGTACTACTACTACTACTTCTAATACTTTTACTATTACTACTACTCCTGTTAGCACTCATACTCCTACTCCAACTACTACTCCTCCACCTAATATTTCAAATACAACTGCAACTCCTGCTACAGCTACCATTCGGACTCCTACTCCTACTACTACTACTACTACAACTCCTACTACTACTCCTATTCCAACTCTAACTCCTACTAGTAGTCCAACTGCTACAACTACTACCTTAACTGCTACTACTATAGCTACTACTACTACAACCACCACTACTACTACTATTATTGTTGCTACTTCTAATACTACTACTACTCCTACTATTGCTACTTAAACTACTACTACTATTACTTAAACCACTACTACTACTACAGCATCTGCTGCAGTTGCTACAACTACTACTACTAGTACTACTTCTACTACTCCTATTCCCACTCCTACTGCTACTACTACTCTCGCTACTCCAACTACTATGACTCCTATAACTACTCCTAATCATATTCCTACTCCCACTGCTACTACCGTTACTACTACTCCTACTCCTCCTACTACTACTACTACAATAACAACTACGACTACTACTACTGCTCCAGCTACTCCTTCTCCTACTACTACTGCTCATACTCCCACTCTTATGTCTACTACAACAACTGCTACTACTACTACAAATACAACTAATACGACTACTACAACTACTACTGCTACAACACCTACTGCTGCTACTGCTGCTGCTGCTACTACTACTACTACTTCTATTACTACTTTAACTTGTACTACTGCTATTACAACTATTACTACTACAACAACAACTACTACTAATGTCGCCCCTGCTCCTACTGCTGCTATTACTACTACTACTACTACTACTAACTACTACTACTGCTACCATTACAACTACCACTATTACTACTACTAGCACTAATACTATTAATACTACTACTACTACACTGCTACTGCTATTGCTAGTACTACTACTACTGCCACTACTGCTACTACCACTACTAATAGTACTACTACTACTTTTGCTCCTATTGCTACTACTACTATTCGTACTACTACTACTACTTGTATTGCGACTGCTACTTCGACTACTTCTGCTACTAGTACTACTACTACTACTCCAACTGCTACTACTACTACTACTATTACTACTACTATTACTACTGCTACTAGTACTACTACTATTATAGTAGTTGTTGTAGTGGCAATCGAAGAAGTGTTACCAGTAGAAGTAGTTGCAGTGGTAGTAGCAGTAGCAATGGTAGCAGGAGTAATAGTAGAAGTGGTAGTAGCAGTACCAGCGGTAGGAGTAGTAAAAGTTGTAGTAGGAGCAGCAGCCACAGCATGAGTAGGAGTAGCTGTAGTAGGATTAGGAATAGTAGTAGTTCTAGCAAGAGTAGGAATTGGTGTAGAAGTAGTAATTATAATAGCCATAGTAGTAGAAGTGATTGTAGTAGGAGTAGTAGGAGTAGGAGAAGTGGTAATACAAGTAGTAGGAGTAGGAGTTGTAATTCTGCTGCTACCACGACTACTACTACAAATACTCCTACCACTAACACTGCTGCTAGAACCACTGCTACTACTTCTACTACTGCTACCGCTACTACTTCCGCTACTACTACTATTGCTACTATTAAGGCTACTACTGATACTACTTCCACTACTATTGCTAATATTACGGCTACTGCTACAATTGCTGCCACAACTAATGCTACTATTGCTATTGCTGCAACTGCTACAACTATTACTTCTACAATTTATACGACTGCTACTACTGCGACTGCTACTACTACTATTACTGCTACTACTGCGACTGCTACTACCAATACTACTAGTACTAATTCTACTATTACTATAACTGCTAATACTAGTACTACTACTACAAATACTACTACTCTACTACTACTTTTCCTGCAACAACAAAAACTACTACTACTACATCTCCTCCTACTATTATTGTAATTACTACTGCTACTGCTACTACAACAACTACTACTACTTCTTCTACAGCTGCAACAACTACAACTACAACAACTACTACTGCTCCTACTACTGCTACTACAATAACAACTACTACTACTGCTGTTTTCGCTACTGCTACTACTTCTAATACTACTACTATTGTTGCTACTATAAATACTTCTTCTACTATTACAACTACTGCTACTATAATTACTTCTCCTACTGCAACTACTTCTACTGCTACTAGTTCTCCTGCTACTACTACTACTGCTACTGTTATTATTCTGTTTACTCCTGCTATTACTACTGTTGCTATTACAACGGCTACTACTACAGCTACAACTACTACTACGACTATTACTACTGCTATTACTATGGCTAGGGCTACTACCACTACTTCTACTATTATTACTACTATTAGTACTAGTACTACGACAACTACTACTACAACAACTACTGCTACAAATCCAATTCAAACTCCTACTCATGCTCCTTCTTCTACTTCTACTACTACTACTACAACTAGTATAGCTACTTCTGCTACTTCCACTACAGCTACTGCTAATACTACTGCTGATACAACTACAACCGCTACTACCACTAATACAACTACTACTCCTACTACTACTACTACTACTACTACTACTACTACTACTACTACTATACCTACTACTACTGCTACAACTACCGTTGTTGCGACTACTACTGCGACTACTACTACAACTACTATCTCGACTACCGCTACTGCTACTACAACTACTACTGCTGCTGCTACTACTACTAGTACTCCGACTACTACTACTGTAACGACAACAACCACAACAACTACTACTACTATGATAACTACCGCTACTCCAACTACTACTACTACCACTACTGCTACTATTACTACTCCTGCTACTACTACTACTACCACTACACCAACTACTACTACTCCAAGGACCACTCCTACTCCAACCCCTACTACTGCTTCTGCTACTAGTACTACTACTACTACTAATACTATTCCTACTACTACTACTACCACAACTTCTACTACTACTACTACTGCTACCTCTGTTATTGCTACTTCTACTACTTCTACTACGGTTGCTACTACTATTGATCCTGCTTCTCCTGCTACTACTGCTCCTACTACTCCTATTTCGACTACAGCTACTACTACTACTGCTTCTGCTACTTCTGCTACAACAACCACTACGGCTCCTACTACACCAACTACTACTGCTGCTACTATTATCACTACTTCTGCTACTACTGTTGTTACTGCTACTCCTGCTGTTGTAACAATTGCCACTGCAACCGCACTAATGTTACAATTATTGCTACTTCCTCCAATACTGCTACTACTACTGCAACGACTAATGCGAATACTAGTTCTACTACTACTAGTACTTTTACAATTGCTTCTAATATAGCTGCTACTATTGCTACTACAACAACTACTACTACTACTACCACTGCTACAACTACTGCTGCTCCTACAACTGCCCCAATTGCTGCTACTACTACTGCACAACTACCACCACCAGCACCACCACCACTACTACTGCAACTACTACTACTACTTTTACTACTACTAGTAATACTAGAACAACAACAACAACAACAACAACTACCACTACTACTAAAACTACTACAACTATTACTTCCATAACTACTATTGCTGCTACTATAGCTGCTACTTCTACTTCTACTTCTGCTACTATTACTAAAACAATCGCTACTACTGCTGCTGCTACTACTACTACCGCTACTACTTCTACTAATAATACTACTACTACTACTACTACAACAACTACCCCTATGACTACTACTCCTCCTCCTCCTCCTCCTACTACTACTACTACTGCTACTGCTACTACTACTACTACTACTACTACTGCTGCTACTGCTACTACTACTACTACTACTACTACTACTACTACTACTATTATTACTACTATTATTACTACAACTACTCCTACTATTGCTACTACTACTACTCTAAATCCTACTCCAACTCCTACAGCAACAACTACTCCTACTCCCACTCAATAGCAACTACTACTACGACTACTACTACTACTACTATTACTACTCCAACTCCAACACCTACTAGAACTCCTAGAGCTACTACTACTACTACTACTCCAACTCCTACAATAACCCCTACTACTACTCCAAATCCAACTCCAACAACTACTACCACTACTGTTATCCCTATTGCTAATACTACAACTACAACAATAACTACTACTACTACTGCTGCTAGTGCTACTACTGCTACTACTACAACTGTTCAAATAGTGCTCCTACTGCTTCTACTACTCCTACTCTTACAACAACTACCACTGCAACAAGTGCTCCTACTACTACTGTTACTACTACTATTGCGACTGCTACTAGTGCTACTACAACAACTACTACTACAATGGCTACTAAAAAAGCTACTACTACTACAATTACTCCTATTGCTGCTACTACTAATACTCCTACTACTACCACTATTATTGCAACTACTACTCCTACTCCAACTCCCACTGCTACTACTGCTCAAGCTACTACTAATACCCCTATTCCAACAACTACTACCACCACTACTGCTACTACTGCTACAACTACCTCTACTGCAACTACTACAACTCCAACTGGCACTCTGACTCCAACCACTACTACTACAATTGCTACAACTCCAACTAGCACTCTAACACCAACCCCTACTACTACAACAACTGCTGCTACTACTGCGACTATTTCTGGTACTACTACTTCTGCTATTACTACTTCTACTTCTCCTACTACCACTACAACTACTACTTCTTCTACTACTTCTACTGCTACTACTACTACTACTGATCCTTCTTCCCCTACTACTGCTGCTAGAACTATTCCTATGGCTACTACTAGTACTACTACTACTACTGCTCCTGCTACTACTACTGTTGCTGCTACTATTGCTGCTACTATTACTTCTACTGCTACTGCTACTATTGCTACTAGTACTACTACTGCTGCTGCTGCTATTGCTACCACTATTGCTACAACTACAGCTACTAATGCTACTACTACCACTACTTCTATTATTATTGCTATGACATCTACAACTACTACTACTGCTACCACTAGTATGACTACTACTTCAACTATCACTACTACTGCTGCTACAGCTATCACTACGACTACTACTATAGCCGCTATTATTACCACTACAAGAACTACTACTGCTACAACTACCGCAACTACTACCGCAGCTACTACTGCACTACTACTACTACTGCTACAACTACTATTACAACAATAACAACAACTACTACTACTGTTGTTGATGCTGCTACTACTACTATTGCTAATGTTGCTACTAGTGCTTCTACTACTACACCAACTACTACTGCCACTGCTACTACTACTACTACTGCTGCAGCCGCTGCTAATTATAATACTACTACTTATACCAACACTACTGCTACTCCGATTGCTACTTTAACTACTTCTATTACTACTATTGTAGCTACTACAACTACTACTACTGCAGCTGTGACAACTACCACAACAACAACAACTACTACTACAACAACTAATCCTACTACTACTCCTTTTACTACTTCTACTACTACTATGATTTATACTACTACAAATACTACTACTACTGTTGCCACTGTTGCTGCTACTACTACAACTACTACTAGGACTCCTACTACTAATACTACTACTACAACAACAACAACTACTACCACTACTACTACAACAACAACAACTACTACTACTCATACTCGCACGCCAACTCCTACTACTATTCCTACTGCAACTCCTACTCGTACACCAACTCCAACTTCTACTCCTACTACTACTCCTACTCTTACACCAACTCCTACTACTCCTCCTACTCCTACACATACTGCTGCTGCTACTACTCCTACTACTATTATGACTACCGCAACTATAACTCCTACTCCAACTCCTACTACTATTATTGCTGCTAGGACTGTTCTTACCACCACCACCACCACCACCACCACCACCACTACTACTAATACTACTACTACTAACAATCCTACTACTTCTACTACTACTACTACTACCACTTTTACTACTATGACTACTACTACCCCTGGCACTCCTATGACTTCTACGACTACTACTCCAACTACGACTAGTACTAATATGACTATTACTACTTCTACTGTTACTAATACTACTATTATGACTACTCTTACTAGAACTACTTCTTTGACTACTGCTACCACTACTCCTACTACTCCTACTGACACTACTTCCCCAAACACTCCTCCTACTACTATTATTACAACAACTGCTACTACTACTACTACTATTGCTACTAATACTACTACTACTATTACTACTCCTACTACGTCAACTACTACTACTATGACTGCTGCTACATTACTAGTAGTACAACTGCTACTACCACTACTCCTTCCACTTCTGCTACTACTATTATAGTTACTTCTACTACTCCTCCACCTGCTACTACTATAGCTACTATGACACCTACTACAACTCCTACTGCTTCTACAACTCCTACTACTACTACTAGCCCCACTCCAACTACTACTATACCTATTACTACCACTACTCCAACTTGTCAAGCAACCATAGCTTCTATTATAGCTACTACTACTACTACTACTAATACTAATACTACCACTACTACTACTACAACAACTACTACAATAACAACTAATCCTACTACTACTCCGACAACAAAAGCTACTACTAATAATACAGTTACTACTACCCCGACCTCCACTACTACTACGACTACCATTACGACTTCTACCACTACTATTACAGCTACTACTGTTGCAGCTGCGGTGCACCTACTACTGCTACTACATCTAATTCTATTACTACTACTACTACTACTACTACTACTACTTCTACTACTACTACTACTACTACTACTATTACTACTACTACTACTACTCCTCCTCCTACTACTACTTGTACTACTTCTACTACTACTACTACTACTACTACTACTACTACTACTAGTACTAGTGCAATTGCTACAACTATTACTCCTACTACAGCTACTACTGCAAACACTAACCCTACTACTACTATGACTCCTACTACTACTACCAATATTACTGTTACTACTACCCAGACTTCTACTACTATTATTACTAATACTACTGTTGCTGCTGATATAGCTCCTACTACTACCACTACCACTACTTCTATTCCTACTCCTACTACTACCAACAATAACCCTACTACTGCTACTACTCCTACTACTACCCCTACTTGTACAACGACTGCTACTACTACTCCTACTGCTACTATAACAACTCCTACTACTAATACTACTTTAACTACTACTGCTACTACTACAACTTCTACGATTACAATTGCAACGACTACTACTACTATTGCTTTTGCTACTACTACTACTACTACTATTTCTATAACTACTGCTACTACAACTACTTCTATTTCTATAATTACGGCTACTATCACTACTTGTACAACTACTCCTATTACTAGTCCTACTCCTACTACAATTACTATTACTATTGCTACAACTGCTACTGCTAATACTACAACAATTGCTACAACTACTGCTACTACTACAACTTCAACTACAACTGCTACTACTACTACTTCTACTACTACGCCTACTCCTATTACTACTCCCACTACTACTACTGCAACAACAACAACAACAATAACAACAACAACTACTACTACTACTACTGCTGTTGTTGTTGTTGCTGCTACTACTATTACTGCTACTACTACTACTACTACTACTACTACTACTACTACTACTATTACTACTACTACTACTACTACTACTAGTACTACTACTACTACTGCAACTACTACTACTGCTATTACTACCACTACTACTACAACTACTACTTCCACTAGTAATAGTACTAGTACAATTACTAGTATGACTGCTACTAGTACTATGACTACTACTACTACTACTACTTTTACTACTATTACTACCGATATTAGAACAACTACAACTATTATTACTACCACAACTGCTGCAACTGCTAATACGACTGCTAGTACTAAAATTACTTCTGCTGTTGCTGCTACTCGTACTACTACTACTACTACTTCTACCACCACTGCTGCTGCTGCTGTTACTTCTACAACTACAACTGTGACGAGTACTACTCCTTCTACAACTACTACTATCACTACTACTACAACTAGTACTATGACTACTACTACTACTACAACTACTACTAGTTGAATTACTGCTACTCTTACAACCACTACTATTATTACAACTAATACTACTCCTGCAACTACTACCACTACTACTACTCCTACTTTGACATCTACGACTCAAACTACTACTATTACTACTACTAATACTACCACTACTCCTACGACCACTACAACTACTACTACTATGACTACTACTCCTACTACTCTGACAACTACTACTACTACTACAGTTAATAGAAATTATTCTACTACAACTACTAATACTACTACTACAACAACTCCTACTACTACTCTATTACTTCTACTACCGATACTACAAATATTTATGCTACTAATACGACTACTACTACTATTATTACAACTACTACAACTACTTCTGCAACTACTAATACAACTACACCTACTAGTACTGCTACTGCTACATCTACTACTAGTAGTACTACTACCACTGCTTCTACTGCTACTACTGCTACTATTATTACAACTAATACTGCTACTACTGCTACAACTGATACAACTATTATTACGCCTACTACTATTATTATTACTACTGCTACTACTACTACTACTACTACTACTACTACTACTATTACTCCTTCTATTACTACTACTATGACCAGCATTATTGCTCTTACTAATATTGCCTCTCTTACTATGGCTACTACTACTACTATTACTACTGTTACTACCTCTACTACTACAACTCCTGTTATACTTTTCTACTCCTACTACACTACTTTCTATACACAACTACTGCACTACTACTACTATTACAGCGACTACTACTACTACTTCAACACAACTACTTTTGCTGTTGTTGCCGCTACCACTGTTACTACTCCCGCTACTACTACAACAACAACAACAACATCTACTACTACAACTCCTACTCTAACTACTACTACTTCTACTACTACAACAACAACAACAACATCTACTACTACAACTCCTACTCTAACTACTACTACTTCTACTACTACTACCACTATTAGTGCTACTACAACTACTTCTACTACAACAACAACTGCCCTTGCTAATACGACTACTAATACTACTACTACTACTTCAACAACAACTACTACTGCTACTACTACTACTATTACCATTACTTCTACCGCTGCAGCTACTCGTACTACTACTACTACTACTACTACTACTTCTACTACCGCTACTACTACTACTACTCCTACTCCTCCTACTACTACTACTACTACACTACTACAACTATTACTACTTGTATTACTACTAGTCCTACAACTACTACAATTACTATCACTAATACTACTACCACTGCTACTACCACTACTACTAGTCCTTCTGCAACTACTATTGCTCGTACAACTACTCCTACTACAATGACTATTACTACTACTGCTACAATTAATACAAATTCTCCTACTACAACTACTAATATTGCTAGTACTACTACTCCGTCTGTCGCTATTACTACTACTACTACTTCTATTACGACAACTACTGCTACTACTACAGCTACAACTACTACTACTCCTCCTCCTACTACGACTACTATTGTTGCTACTAGTACTACTACTACAACTAATACAACAACTACTACTTCTACTACAACTGCTACCACTTCTACTACTACTAGTACGACAACTATTACAACAACTACTGCTGCTACTGCTACTACTACTACTACTACTACTACTACTACTACAACTACTACTACTGACACTACTACAACTACACCCAGTACTACTACTACTGCTGCTGCTGCTACCAAAACAACTACCCCTACTACTACTCTACTACTACTACTACTACACTACTACTAGTACTACTACTTGTACAACAACAACTACTACTATGAATAATACTACTACTTTTCCAGCTACTACTATGAGTACTACTACAACTACTACTGCTACTACAACTAAAACTATTACTATTGCTAATTCCATTACTACTGCAATTACTGCTGCTGCTGCTACTAATGTTGCTACTGCTGCAACAACAACAACAACAACTACTACTACTGCCACTACTACTTCTACTACTATTACTACTCCTTCGACTACTACTACTACTATTGCCATGACTCCATCTACCATAACCAATACTACTACTACTACTATGTTGCTACTACCACAACTAATAATATTACTGCTACTACTATTACGGCTACTATTAATTCTACAATAGGTACTGCTATTACTGCTGCTACTACAATGCCTATAGTTGCAGCAACTACTACATATATTACTACAGCTACAAATACTACTGCTACTACTATAGTACTAATGCTGCTACTACTACAACTTCTACTGCTACTACTATTGCTTCAACTACGACAACAACTACTTCTTTAACTACTATTACATCTACTCATACTGCGGCTGCTGGTACTACTGCTGATGCTGCTACTATAACTATTGCTTCTACTACTTCTACTATCGCAACTACTACTACTACTACTATTAATGCTACTACTACTGCAACTACTGCTACTACTGCTGATACTATTCGTAATCTAATTACGACCACTAGTACTAATACTACTATGACTACACCTGCACTGCTACTAATGCTACTGCTGCTCCTATTACTACTTTTTTTGCACTACTACTTGTTTAGCTACTAGTACTGCTACTGTGACTACTATTATTACTACTACTGCTGCTACTACAGCTGCCACAGTAACTTCTACCACTACTATGACTGCTACTACTACTACTACTACTACCACTACATTTGTTACTACTACTGCCACTACCACAATAACTACTACTACTACTATTGATTCTACTGCCACAATGACTACTACTACTACTATAGCACTTACTACTGGTACTGCTACTACTACCACTTCTGCTGCTACAGCTACTACTACTGCTGCTGCTTCCACTACTACTACAACTACAGCTACAACAACTCCAACAACTTGTAATATTACTGCTACGGCTACTACTACAACTACTGCTATTGCCGCTAATACTTTTGCTGCTATTACCACTACTCCTAGTGCTACTACAACTACCATTGCTGCGGCTACTATGACGACAGCTACTACAATATCAATTACTACTATTGTTGTTGCTCTTGCAACTGCTACTACTACTACTACTACTACTAAGATGACAACAACTTCTTCTGCTACAACTACTTGTGCTACTGTAATTATTGCTGCTACTACTACAATAGCTACTACTACAACCACTACTAAAACTAATACTACTACTACCACCACCACCACCACTACTACTATTACTTCTACTACTACTATTGTTACTAGTACTAATACTACTACTACTACTACTACTACTACTACTACTACTACTACTACTACTACTACTATGCTACTACTACTCCTGCTACTACTTCTACTACTTCTACTTCTTCTTCTTCTTCTTCTTCTTCTTCTTCTAATATAGCTACTACTGATACTAATGCTAGTACTACAATAGTTACTACCAATACTACTGCTACTGCTACTACTATTACTACAACTACAACTACTACTTCTACTACTACTACTACTACTACTCGTATTACTACTACTACTACTACTACTACTACTACTACTGCTAATACTACAGCTACTTCTACTATAAGTACAACTATTGCTACTACTACTATTGCAACTGCTACTGCTACTACTGCAATTACTACTACTCCAACTACTACTACTGCTACTCCAACTACTACTACTGCTACTGCTACTACTTCTACTTCTACTACTAATACTACTACTTCTTCCCCTACTACTACTAAAACTAATTTTACTCCAACTACTACTACTATTATTTTTGCTACTACTACTACTCTTACTGCGGCAGGTACTACTACTTATACTACTTCTGCTAATGCTACTACTTTTGCTACTATTGTTGCTGCTACTATTGCTACTACTCCTGCTGTTGCTGCTACTACTACTACTTCTTGTACTTAAGCTACAGCTACTGTTGATACGGCTACTACTACAATAACTACAACTACTACTACTATTGTTGCTACTACTCCAGCTGGCGTTACTACTAGTCGTAGTACACTACTACTACATCTGCCAATACTCAGACTACTACTAATCCTACAATAATTACAATCACTAGTACTACTAATACTACTACTACTATAGCCACTTCTACTATAACTCCAATCACCACTAATACTACTACTACTAGAGGCACTATTGGTACTAATTCTACTACCACGACTACTACTACTACAAGTACTTCTACTACTACTACAACAGGTACTACAATAATTTCTACTACTACTGCTGCTGTTACAACTACTACTACCACTACTACTACAACAACTGCTACTGCTACTACTACTACTTCTACTACTACTACTACTACTACTACAACTACTGCTACTATTACTATTGCTACTACTACTCCGACTACAATTACAACAACTACTACTACTACAAATACTACTACTACCACTGCTAATACTACTTATACAAATACTACTACCACTACTTCTATTACTACTACTACTACTACTACAACAACAACAACTACTACTACTACACCTAACACTCTGACTATTACTACTAATACTAGTACTACTACTATTACCACTACTCCAACTATAAATATTCTTACTCCTGCCAAAGCTACTACTACTACTACTACTGCAGTTGCTGCTTCTACTACTACTTCTGTCACTACTACTACGTCAACTATTATTCCTACTACTGTTGCTGCTCCTCCTACTGCTACTGCTATGACTTTTGCTACATCTACTATTGCTAATACTACCACCACTACTATGACTACTACTACTAACAGTAGTAGTACTAGTTGTTCTTGTGTTAGTAGTAGTAGCAGCATTAATGGTAGAAGGAGTACTAGTAGTAGTAGTAGTGGCAAAAGTAGTAGCAGTAGTAGTATTAGTAGAAGTAGTAGTACTAGTACTAGTAGTTGTAGTAGTTATCGCAGTAGTAGTAGCAAGTGTAGCAGGAGTAGTACTAGTAATAGTAGCAGTTGAAGTAGTAGTAGCACTAGTAGCAGTAATACTAGTAGCAATAGTAGAAGTAGTAGTAGTAGCAGGAGGAGTAGTAGTAGTAGCAAAAGTAGCAGTAGTAGTAGTAGTCATAGTAGTAGTAGTACTAGCATCAGTAGTAATAGTAGAAGTTATAGTAGTAGTAGTAGTTGTTGTAGTAGTAATAGTAGTAGTAGTTTTAGTAGTAGTAGTAGCAGGAGTAGTAGAAGCAGCAGCAGCAGCAGCAGCAGTAGCAGCAGTAGTAGTAGTAGTAGTAGTAGTAGTAGTAGTAGTAGTAGTAGTAGAAGAAAAAGAAGAAGAAGGAGAAGAAGAAGTTTTTTTGTGTAGTGCGGAGTATGAGTAGTAGTAATTGTTGTAGTTTCAAAAAAAAAAAAAAGTAGTGGTAAGTAGCTGTAATGGTAGTAGGAGTAGCAATAGTAGTAGTAGAGTAGTATAGCAGCAGAAGTACAATAGTGGTAGTAGTATTAGCAGAAGTAGTAGCGGTAGTACTAGTAGTTGTAGTAGTTGTAGCAGTAGGAGTAGTAGAAGTAGTAGTAGGAGTAGTACTAGTAGCTGTAGTTGTTGAAGCAGTAGTTGTAGTAGTAGTTGTAATCGTACTAGCAATAGTAGAAGTAGTAGGAAAAGTTGTAAGAGTAGTAGTTGGAGTAATAGGAGCAATAGTAGTAGTATTAGCAGCAGCAGCAGTAGTAGTAGTAGTAGTAGTAGTAGTAATAGTAGTCATAGTTGTTGTAGTAGTAGGAGGAGGAGGAGAAGTTGTAGAAGAAGAAGTAGTAGTAGTAGTAGTAGTAGTAGTAGTAGCAGTAGTAATAGTAGTAGCAATAGTAGCAGTAGCAGTTGTAATAGTAGTAGTTGTAGTTGTAGCAGTAGTAATAGTAGCAGTAGTAATCACAGTAGCATTATTTGTAGTAGTAGTAGTAGTTGGTGTAGTAGTAGTTGTTGTAGTAGTAGAAGTAGTAGTAGTAGCAGTAGTAATAGTAGTAGTAGTAGTAGTAGTAGGAGTAGTAGTTGTAGTAGCATTTGTAGTTATAGTCATAGTACTACTAGTTGTAGTAGTGCCAGAAGTAGTAGTAGCAATAATGGCAGTTGTAGCCATTGTTGCTTCAGTAGTAGCAGTAGTAGTTGTGATTGCAATTGTAGCAACTGTAGCAGCAGCAGTAGTACTATTAGTAGTAGTGGTAGCAGTAATAGTATTAGTTATAGTAGTAGTTGTACCAGTAGTAGTAGTAGAAAGAGAAGTAGTAGTTGCAGTAGCAGTAGCAGTAGTAGGAGCAGTAGTACTAGTAATAGTAGCTGCAGAAGTAGTAGTTGTATTAGAACTAGTAGTAGTGGTAGTAGTAGCAGTAGTAGTAGAAGCAATAGTAGTAGTTGCAGCAGCAACAGTAGTGGCAGTAGCAATTGTAGTTATAGTAATAGAGGTAGTAGTGTTGTAGTAGTAGTAGTAGTTGTTGTTGTTGTAGCAGTTGTAGTAGTAGTAATAGTAGTAGTAGTTGCAGTAGCAATAGTAGTAGTTGTAGTAGTAGTAGTAGTAGTAGGAGTAGTAGTTGTTTTAGTAGTAGTAGTAGTAGGAGTAGTAGCAGTGGCGGTAGGAGGAGTAACAGTAGTAATAAGAGTAGTAGTTGTAGTAGTAGTAGTAGTAGTAGTAGTTGTAGGAATAGTAGTAGAAGTAGTTGTAGCAATAGTAGTAGTAATATGAGCAATAGCTGTAGTAGCAGTAGTAGTGGTATTACTAGTAATAGGTGTTGCAGTAGTATAAGTAGCTGTAGCAATAGTAGTAATAGTAGTAGTAGTAGTAGTAGTAGTTGTTGTTGTTGTTGCAGTGGCAGTAGTAGTAGTAGTAGCCGTCGTAATAGTAGTAACAGTACTAGTAGCAACAATAGTAGGAGTACTAGTAGTAGTACTAGTAACAGTAGCAGTACTAGTAGTTGTAGTAGAAGTTGCAGTAGTAATAGTAATAGTAGTCGTAGATGTAGTAGCAACAGTAGTAGTAGTAGTTGCTGTAGTAGTAGTACTAGTCCCATCCTACACCAACTCGTAGAACTTCCACTACAACTTCTACTACTACTTCTACTAGTTCTACTACACTTCCTCCAACTCCTATTGCTACCTCTAATCCAACTACTACTAATACTCCTACTACTACTACACCTAGTACTACTACTCCTACTCCTACTACTACTACTACTCCTGCTACTACTACTACCCCTACTCTAAGTCTGAACACTAATACTGCTACTACTACTAATATTACTACTACTACCACTACTACTACCACTACTACTACTAGTAGTTGTACTACTCTTGCTACTCTTACTACTACTACTGCTACTTCTACTACAACTCCTACTCCTACTCCTACTGCTGCTACTACTACTTCTACTGCACCTACTCCTACAACGACTAAGCCAACTACTACTCCTACTACAATTCCTACTATTGCTACTACTACTACTACCACCACTACCTCTACGACAATAACAATAATAACAACAAGAACAACAACTCCTACGACTACTTCTACAACTAATACAATTGCTACTGCCACTACTCCTACTACTACAACTAATACTAACACTACTACTACTGCTGCTACTACTACTAATTCTAACACTCCTCCTTCTGCTTCTACTACTACTACTCCTCCTCCTCCTCCTCCTCCTACTATTACTACTACACCTTACACTCCTAAAACTTCTATGACTACCTACTAATCCTAACACTCCAACAACTTCTATGACTGCAACTCCTACTACTACTATTACTAGACTCCTACTACAACAACAACTACTACTACTGCTACTACTACTACTACTTCTACGACTACTAGTATTGCAACTACTACTAATTCTACTACTACTCCAATGACCACCACTACTACTACTACTAGTACTAATGCTACTACTTCTGCAACTGCTACTACCACTACTACTATAACAACTCTGCCCACTGCAACTGCTACTACCACTACTACAACTACTACTGCTACTACTACTCCTACGCCTACACCTTCCACTGTTACTACTGCTACTGCAGCAACTACAATTACTACGACTACTACAACTTCTACCGTAACTGCTACTGCTGCTACTACTGCTTGTACTACAACTACTGCTAGCTGCTGCTTCTGCTACTGCTACTACTAGTCCTACTACTTCTACTACTTCTACTACGACAATTGCTACTACTACTCTACTACTGCTACTACTATTACTGCTATTAATACTGCTGCTACAACTACTACTACTTCTACTGCTACGATTACTTCCACTACTACTACAAGACCTACTACTACTGCTACAACTACTACTAGTGCTTTTACTACAAGTACAATAACAACTGCCACTTCTACTACAACAACAACAACAACTACTACTACCATGAATCTACTGTCACTACTACTCCTACTACTACCACTACTACTACTACAACGGCTACTACTCCTTCAACTACTACTATTGCTACCACTATGGCTACAACTACTTTTACTATCACTACTACTACTCCTCCAATTCCTACTACTACTACAACTATTACAACAATTTCAACTACATCGCCTACTACTACTAATGCTGCTACTACTACAATAGCTACTACTACTGCTAACGCTACTACTGCAACTAGTTCTACTACCATCACTCCTACTACTGCTACGACCGCCGCTTCTACTGATGCCATTGCTACTGCCACTACTTCTACCACTGCAACTACTACTATACTGCTACTACTAATGCAACAACTACTGCTACTGCAAATACTACTACTACTGTTGCTGTTGTTTCTAATACTACTTCTACTACTCCTACTCCAAATCCTACTACTACTAGTACCACCACTAATACTACTACTACAACGACAACTACTACTACTACTACTAGTACCACTACTCCAAGTACTACTACTACTACTACTCCTACTCCAACTCCTACTATTACTTCTACGACTACTGCTGCTGCTGCTACCACCACCACTACTACCACTACTACTATTACTACTACTACTAATACTACAAATACTACTACTACAACTAATACTACTCCTACACATATGCCTACTACTACTCCGGCAACTAAAACTACTACAATCACTACAACAACAACGATAACTACTACTACCTCTATTGTTGTTGTTGCTACTGCTACTGCTACTGCTACTGCTGCTACTGCTACTACTATCACTACTAATCCAACTCCAACTACTGCTGCTGCTGCTAGTACTACTACAACAACTGCAACTACTATTGCTACTACTTCTACAACTACTAGCTACTACTACCACTACTAATCCAACTCCAACTCCTACTACTACTACTACTACTACTCCTACTCCTACTACTATTACTACTCCTACTATGATTACTAATACTACTACAAGTATTGCTTGTAGTATTACAACTACTGTTGTTACTGCTGCTGCTACTGTTACTACTACCACTACTACTAATAATACTACTAGAACACTACCATTATTACTGCTAGTGCTACAACTACTACTATTACAACTACTACTTGTACTAGTACTACAACTAATATACAGCTACTACTACAGCAGCTTCAGCTACAATTGCTAGTAGTAGTACTAGTACTAGTACTAGTATTGCTGCTACTACTACTACCATTCCTACTCCAACTCCTAGTGCTACTACTACACCTACTACTGCTACTGCTACTACTCCTACTCCTTCTACCACTCATACTACTTCAACTACTACTACTATTCCTACTCCAACTCCTACTTCTACTTCTACACCTGCTAGTATTAGTACTATTACTACTACTAATATTATTATAAGTACTGCTGCTGCTGCTGCTGCTGCTGCCACTACTACTTACTACCAAAACAAGTACTCCTTCTTCTACTAGTACTACTATTACAACTACTAATACGAATTTTACTACTACTGCTGCTATACTATAATAATAACTACTACTACTACAACAACTATGACTAATACTACTATTATTGCACCTACAATTACAAATACTAATATGACTACTACTGCAACTCCTTCTGCTACTACTACTACTACTACTACAACAACAACAACAACTACAACTGCACCTGCTATTATTGGTACTACCACATATGCTACTACAACAACAACTACTACTTATACAGCTATTGCTATGGCTACTACCACTACTACTTCGGTTAATACCAGTACAGCAACTACTACTACTGTTGCTACTACTGCTACCTCTGCTACTAGTACAACTACAACAACAACTGCTACTTCTACTACTGCTACAACTACCACTTCTAGTACTAGTACTACTACTACTACTAGTACTGCTACTCTTACAACTACTACACCTACTCTAACTACTACTACTACTACTGCAACTAGTACTTCTGCAACTAGTACTTCTGCAACTAGTACAACAACTACTACTACTATCACTATTACTACTACTACTACAACAACTATTACTTCTAATACTACTTTTACTACTACTTCTACTACTACTAGTAGTACTTGTACTAGTACTACTACCACAACTACGACTCCTGGGCTACTGCTATTGCTTCTATGACTACAACAAGTACTACTGCTACTGCTGGCACTGGTGTTGTTGGTGCTGCTGATGTTGCTGATGCTACGGCTGCTGCTGCTACTACTAATCCAAATACTTCGACAACTACTAATACAACAACTATTATTTCTACTAATACTATTTTTACTACTACTACTGCTACTCGTGCTACTACTACTAGTCCTAGCACTCCTACTACTACTTCTACTACTACTGCTGCCGCTATTACTACTACTGCTGCTACTATTACTACAACTGCTACTGCTATGACAACAGCAACTACTTGCTACTGCTGCTGCTACTATTACTCCTACTTCTACCACTAAAACTAATATTACTACTACTACTGCAATTACTAGTAGAACTACAACTCCTACCGCTATCGCTACTCTCCTACTATGATTACATCAACTACACGTACTACTACGGCGATTACAGCTACAGCTGTTGCTACTACTACTACTACTGTTACTACTACTGCTACTACTACTAGTACTTCTACTTCTGCTGTCACTACTTCTGCTTCTTCTAATTTTATTACAAATACTACTGCTACTACTACTACTATTACTATTGTTACTAGTACTACTACTACTACTGTTTCTCCTATATCTACTGATACTACTACTACCGCTACTACTGCTACTACTACTGCTATAACTATTGCTCCCACCATGACTACTACTACTACTGCTACTAATATTACTATCACTACTGCTACTACTACTACTAGTAGTACTACAACTTCTACTACAACTACTTATGCTCCTACTACTACTACAAGTACTACCCCGCCAACTCCAACTCCAACCACTACTCCTTCTACTACTACTACTACAGCCACTACAACTACTACTACTGTTGCTACTACTGTTGTTGCTGCTGCTACAACCATGGCTGTTGCTACTACTACTACTATTAATATGATTACTTCTACAATTACTACTAAAACAAGAACTACTACTACTTCTATTACTATTCTGACTACTATTCCTACTACTACTCTTACGACTACTACTCGTACTACTCCTACTACTGCTCCTCCTAATACAACTACTACTATTGCTACTCCTACTCCTACTCTAACTCGTACTATGACTACTACTGCTGCTGCTACTGCTAACACGAAATTTACTACTATTGCTACTGCTACTACTAATACTACTACTACTACTACAACAACTACCACTACAACTACTACTAATACTACTGCTATTACTACTATAACTACTAATCCTAATATTACTACTACCGGTAATCCTACTACTACAAGTACTACTACTTCTACAATTGCTACTTCCACTACTGCTCCAATTACTACTACTTCTACTAGAACATCTACTCCATTACTACCACTGCAACTACTACTACTACAACTACAACAACTACTATTGCTACTACCACTACTTCTACTACTAGTACAATTGCTACTACTACTACTACTTCTACTGCTGCAACTACTACTACCTCTACTATTACTACTATTCTAGCTCCTACTCCTGCTGCTACTACTACTATTCATCCTACTACTACTACTACTATGGCTACTGCTATAACTACTTGAACACCCATTGCTACTACAACCACTACTAGTACTACTAACCGTACCCCAACAATTACTATTCAAAATACTACTACTACAACTACTATTGCAACTACTACTACTCTGATTATTATAACAACAACAACTACTACTAATAATAATACAACTACAATAAAAATAACAACAATAATAACTCCTATAGCTACTGCTACGGCTTCTACTACTATGACTACTGCTTGTTCTACTGTTGTTGCTACTGCTACGATTGCTACTACTACTACTACTACAATTACTGCTACTCCTACTACTATAACTACTACAACTACTACTACTTCTACTACTACTATTACTGTCGCTACTACTACTACTAGTACTACTACTACTACTACTAGCACTACTAGTACTACTACTATTACCAATATCACTACTGCTACCAATATCACTACTGTTCCAATAATAATAATAATGACAACTACTACTACTACTACTAGTACAATAGCAACTACTACTACTACTATCACTACTACTATGACTACAACTATGATTACACTGTTGCTACTACTACTACTATGACTATTTCTACTTCTGCTACAACTACTATTCCAACTACTACTACGTCAACTACTACTACAACAACTACTGCTAGTACTACTTCTACTTCGACAATGATGACTATTACTGTAACTAATGCAACAACAGCAACAACTTCTACTACTACTCCCATAAATACTACTACTACAACTGCTTCTTCTACTAATATTTCTACTACTACAACTAATACTGCTACTACTTCAACTACTACTCCTACTCGTACTACTACTACTGCTGCTGTAGCTACTACTACTACTTCTATGACTACTACTAATTCTACTACTCCTACTCCTACTACTACTACTCCTCCTACAACAACTACTACTACTCCTACCACAACTACTACTACTTCTTCTAGTACTATCACTACTTCTACTACTATAGCATCTAATATTACTACTCCTACTGCTACTTTTACTACTACTACTACTACTACTAATACGACTACAACTCCTCCTCATCCTCCTACTACTACTAATACTACCATTACTCCACCTACTACTAATACAACTATTACTCCTACACCTACTACTATTCCTACTACTACTTTGGCTAATACAACAACTACTACAATAACTTCTACTACAACTATTGGTGTGACTACTACTATAGCTACCCCAACTACTGCACCTACTACTGTTCCTTCTCCTACAACTACACCTACTACTAATACTACTATAACTACTTCTACTACTACTACAACTACTACTACAACAACAACTGCTACTGCTATTGCTACTACCATGGCTACTGCTACTACCACTATGACTACTACAACTACTAAATAATAGTAGTGGTAGTTACAGCGATAGTAGCAGCAGTAGTAGTAGTGTTGGTGGAGGACACATCAGTTGTTGTAGCAATAGTAGAAGGAGTAGTAGTAGTAGTAGTAGTAGTAGTAGTAGTAGTAGTAGCAGCAGCAGTCGTAGTAGCAGCCATAGTAGCTATAGTAGTAGCAGTAGTTGTAGCTGTTATAATAGTAGTAGTAGCAGCAACAGCAGCTATAGTAGCAGTAGCAGCAGTAGTAGTAGTAGCATAAGCAGCTACAATAGTATTAGTAGTATTAGCAGTAGTAGTGGTAGCATTAGTAGTTGTAGTAGGAGAAGTTGTAGTAGTAATAGTAGTATAGCAATAGTAGCAATAGTAGTAGTAGTAATGGTAGCAGTAACCATAGTGGTAGAAGTAGTAGCAATAGTAGTAGCAGTAGTAGTTATTGTTGGCGTAGTTGTAGTAGCCGCAGTCAGCTAGTTAGTCGTAGAGTAGCAAACTCGTAGTAGTTGTTTTGTATTAGTCGTAGTAGTACTTAGTAGTAGTAGTAAGTAGGAGAACTCATGTCGTCGTAGCAATAGCCTAGAAGCAGTAGTAGTCGTAGAATAGTAGTAGTAGTAGACCAACAGTAGTAGTAGTAGTCGTAGTCGTTGCATGATAGGCATACTTGTAGTTGTAATAGGGCAGTAAAAGCAGCAACAGCAGCAGTAGTAGTGGTGGTAGTAGTATAGCAGCAGCATTATTAGTGGTAAAAGTAGTCATAGTAGTAGTAGTAGTAATAGTAGCTGTAGTAGTAGTACTAGTAGCAACAGAAGTGGTAGCAGTAGTAGCAGTACTAGTTGTTGTCGACGTTGTAGTAGTAAAAGTAGTGGTAGTAGTAGCGGCAGAAGCAGCAGCAGCAACAATAGTATTAGTATTAGTAGTAGTAGAAGCAGTAGCAGTAGTTGCTCTAGTAGTAGTAGTAGTAGTAGCAGTAGCAAAAGTAGCAACAATAGTATTAGTAGTAGCAGCAGCAGCAGTAGGAGTAGCTGTTGTAGCAGCATTAGTTGTAGTAGCAGTAGTAGTATTTGTAATGATAGTAGTGGTAGTCACAGCAGCAGCAGCATTAGCAATACTAGTGTTTGTGGAAGCCATAGCAGTAGTTGTAGTAGTAGCAGGAGTGGTAGTAGTAATAGTTGTAGTAGTAGTCGTAGTGGCAATCATGGTAGCAAGAGTAGTAGCAGTAGTTGTAGGTGTTATAGTAGTAGTAGTAGTAGCAATAGCACCTACGGTAGCAGTAGAATAGTAGTAGGAGCAGAAGCAGCTACAGTAGTAGTTGTTGTTGTATTAGCAATAGTAGCAATAGTAGTCGTAGTAGTAGTTGTGAGAGTAGTAGTAGTAGCAGCAGGATAGGTAGTAGGAGTAGTTGTATTTGGAGTAGCAATAGCAACAATAGTAGTAGTAGTAGTAGTAGTAGTAGTAGTAGCAGTAGAAGCAGTAGCAACAGTGGCGACAGCAGCAGCAGCAGCAGTAGAAGTAATAGTGGTAGTAGTAGTAGTAGTAGTAGTAGTAGTGGCTATAGTAACAGTAGTAGTAGTGGTTGTAGTAGTAGTAGTAGCAGTAGTAACAGTAGTAGTAGTAGTACTATTAATAGTTGTAATAGTATCAATAGTTGTGGTAGCAGTAGTAGTAGCAGTAGTGGTAGTAGTAGTAGCAGAGGTACTGGTAATAGTTGCAATAGTAGCTATAGTAGTACTCATCATTGTAGTTGCAATAGCCGTGTGAGTAGTATTAGAAGTAGTAGTAGTATTAGTAGTAGTTGTTGTATTAGTAGTAGTTATAGTACTAGCAACAGTAGCAGTTATTCCAGTACTAGTAGAAGTAGTAGTAGTTGCAGTAGTAGTAGCAGTGGTAGCAGTGATAGTGGTAGTAGCAGTTGTAGCAGCAGTAATAGCAGTAGCAGTATGAGTAAAAGTAGTAGTTATTAAAGAAGTAGTAGTAGTAGTAATAATAGTAGTAGTAGCAGCAGCAGTAGTAGTAGCAGTGGTAGTAGCAATAGTAGTACTAGTATTAGTTGTAGTAGTTGTAACATTAGTAGTAGTAGTAGGAGTTGTAGTAGTAATAGTAGCAAAAGTAATAGTTGTAATAGCAGTAGCAGTAGTAGCAGTACTAGTAGTACGAGCAGTAGTAGTTGTACTATTAATATGAGTAGTAATAGCAGTAGGAGCACTAGTAGTATTACCAACAGTAGTAGCAGCACTAGTCGTAGTAGTGGTAGTAGTAGTAGTAGTAACAGTAGCAGCAGTCGTAGCAACAGTAGTAGTTGTAGTAGAAGCTGCGGTAGTGGCAGTAATAGTAGTAATTATTGTTGTAGCAGCAGCGGTAGTAGTAGTAGCAGCTATAGTAGTAGTAGGCGAAGTAGTGGATGTACTAGTACTAGTTGTGGTGGTAGTACTAGTAGTAAGAGCAGCAGTAGTAGTCGTAGTAGTTGTAGAACAAGACATAGTGGTAGCAGTAGCAACCGTAGAAGTAGTAGTAGCAGTAGGAGTAGGAGTAGTAGTGATAGTAATAGTAGTAGTAGTAGCAGTGGTAGCAATAGTAGTTGTTGTAGTAATAGCAGTGGTAGTGGTAGTAGTTGCCATAATAGTAGAAACGGTAGTAGTTGTACTTGTAGTAGTAGTAGTTGTTGTAGCAGCAGCAAAGTATAAGTAGTAGTAGAAGTAGTAACAGAAGTTGTTGTATTTGCAGCAGAAGCAGTAGTAGTTGTAGTAGTTGTTGTAGTATTAGCAGTAGGAGTAGTACTAGTTATAGTAGTTGTAGTAGTCACAGTAGTAGTAGTAGAAGAAGCGGTAGTAGTAAGAGCAGTAGTAGTAGTATTGCTAGTAGCCAAAATAGTAGCGGTTATAGTGGTAGTTGAAGTAGTAGTTGTAGTAGTAGTAGTTGGAGAAGTACTAGTAGTAGAAGTAGTTGTAGCAGTAGTTGTTCCGGTAGTAGTAGAAGTGATAGTAGCATTGGTAGCAATAGTAGTAGCGGCAGTAGGAGTTGTAGTGGCAGTAATAGTAGTGGTAGTAGTTGTATTACTATTGGTTGCAGTAATAGCAGTAGTAGTAGAAGTAGTAGTAGTTGTTGTTGCGGTAGTAGCGGTTGTAATAGTAGTAGTAGTAGTAGTAACAGAAGTAGTAGGAGAAGTAGTAGTAGCAGTTGTTGTGGTAGTAGGGGTAGTTGTAACGGTAGTAGTAGCAATAGCAGTAGTAGCAGTAGTTGCAGTAGTAGCATTAGTAGTAGTAGCAGCAGAAGCAGTAGTAGCACAAGTAGTAGTTGAGGCAGTTGTAGTAGTAGTTGCAGTACTAGTAGTAGCAATAGTCACTATAGTCATAGGAGTTGTAAAAGTATAAGTAGTGTGGGAAGTAGTTGTTGTAGTGTTAGTAGTCATAATAGTTGTTGTAGTAGTGCCAGTAGTAGTGGTAGTAATAGCAACAATAGTTGTTGTTGTAGTAGTAGTAGTATTAGTAGTAGTAGTAGTATTAGTAGAAGTAGTAGTAACAGTAGCAGTTGTAGCTATAGTAGTAGTAGTAGTAGTAATAGTAGTAGCAATAGTATTAGTCAGTCGGTAGTAGTGGTAATAGTAGTAGCAAAAGTAGTGGTAGCAGTTTGAGTAGCAGTAGTCAGAGTAGGAGACGTAGTAGCAGAAGTAGTAGTAGTAGTTGAAGTAGAAGTAGTAGTAGTTTTAGTACTAGGAAAAGTAATAGTAGTTGCAAAAGTCCCAGTAGTCATAGTAGTAGCTGTATTCACTATAATAGTAGTAGTTGTTGTTGTTGTACTCGTAGTCATAGCCATAGTTGAAGGTGTAATAGCAAAAATAGTAGTGAAAGAGAAGTGGTGGTAGTACTAGTAGTAGTAGTAGAAGTCGTAGTAGTAGTAGTCGTAGTCGTCGTCATCGTCATAGTAGTAGTAGTTGTTGTAGTAGTAGTTGTAGTAGTAGTAGTAGTGGTGGTAGTGGTAGTTGAGGTGGTAGTCGTAGCAACCATAGTAGTCTTTGAAGTAGTAGCAGAAGTAGTAGTTGTAGTAGTAGTAGTTGCTGTCGTAGTAATATAGCAATAGTTGTAGACGCAGTAGTAGTAGTAGTAGTAGCAGCAGCAGCAGCAGCAGAAGTAGAAGTAGTAGTAGCAGTCGGAGTAGTTGTGGTAGTAGAAGTAGTAGTTGTAATAATAGTAGCAGCAGTAGTGGAAGTGGTAGGGGTTGTAGTGGCCACACTAGTAGAAGAAGAAGTAGTAGTAGAAGTAGTTGGAGTATCAATTCTAGCAGTAGTGGTTGTAGTAGTAGCATTAGAGTAGAAGTGGTAGTAGAAGAAGCTGCAGTAGTATTGGTAGCCGCAGTAGTTGTTGTAAGAATAGTAGTAGTTGTAGTACCAGTAGAAGTAGAAGTAGTATGAGTCTTAGTATTAGTTGTTATTGTTGTTATTGTTGATGTAGTCTTTGAAGTAGTAACAGAAGTAGTAGTAGTACTAGTACTAGTAGTAGGAGTAGTAATAGTAGCGATTGTATTAAGAATAGAAGTAGTAGTAGTAGTGGTCATAGTAGTAGTAGTAGCAGTAGTAGTGGTTGTTGTTGTTGTTTTTGTAGTAGTAGTAGCTGTAATAGTAGTAGTTATTGTTGTTTTTGTTGTTGTAGCAGTTGTAGTAGTATTAGTAGCAGTAGTAGTAGTTATTATTATTGTTGTTGTTGTTGTAGTAGTAGTAGTAGTAGCAGTTGTAGCAGCAGTACTACAAGTACTAGTAGTTGTCATAGTAGTAGTAGTAATAGCAGTAGTAGCAGTTGTTGTAGTAGTAGGAGGAGGTGTGTTAAGAGTAGTAGCAATAGTGGGAGTTGTAGTAGTAGTAATGGTAGTAGTAGTTGTAGTAGTAGTAGGAGTATTAGGATTGGTAGTAGTACTAATAGCAATAGTAGTAATAGTACTGATAGCTATATTAGCGGCTTTAGGTCTAGGAGTAGGAGTAGGAGTAGTCGTTGGAGTAGTAGTAGTAGTACTAGTAGCAGTAGTAGTAGTAGCAGTAGTAGTAGTAATAGCAATAGTAATATTAGTTGTCGAAATAGTAGTAGTAGTAGTAGGAGCCATAGTAGGAGTAGTCATAGTAGTAGAAGTCATGGTAGTAGTAGTAGTAGTTGTTATTATTATTGTAGGAGTAGTAGTAATAGTAGTAGTAGTAGCTGCAGTTGTAGCGGGAGTTGGAGTAGTAGTAATTGGAGTCATAGTTGCTAGAGTAGGGGCAGTAGTAGTAGTTGGATTTGGAGTAGGAGTCATTGTAGCAATAGTGGTAGTAGGAGGAGTTGTAGTAGTAGCAGTAGTAGGAGTAGGAGTAGGAAGGATAGTAGTAGTAGTAGTTGTTGTTGTTGTTGTTGTAGTAGTTGTTGTTGTTGTTGTAGTAGTTGTTGTAGTAGTAGTAGTAGTAGTAGTAGTAGTAGCAGCAACAACAGCAACAGTAGCAGTAGCAGCAGTAGTAGTAGTAGTAGAAGTATTCATAGTAGTTGTAGTAGTAGCAGTAGTGGATTGAGTAGTAGTAGTAGCAGTCGTACTCTAGTAGTAGTAGTAGTAGTCGTAGTAGTGGTAGCCATAGTAGTAGTAGGAGGAGTAGTAGTAGTAGCAGTAGTATTAGCAGAAGTAGTAGTGGTGGTGGTGGTAGGAGTAGTAGTTGTTGCGATAGTAGTACTAGGAGTAGTAGTAGTAGTAGTGGTAGCCGTAGTAGTAGTAGGATTGGAGTAGGAGTGGTAGTTCAAGTAGCAGCAGCAGTAGTTGTTGTACTAGCAGTAGCTATAGTAGCAGTAAGTGTAGGAGTAGGGGTAGTAGTAGGAGTAGTATTCAAAGTTGTTTTACTAGTAGGAGCAGTAGTAGTAGTAGGAGTAACATTAGTAGCAATTGTGCTAGTAGCAGTAGTTGTTGTAGTAGTAGTAGTAGTTGGAGTTCGGACAGTAGTAGTAGTGGGATTGGTAGAAACAGTAGGAGTCAGATTAGGAGTTGTGGTAGCAGTAGTAGTTTTTGTAGTAGCAGTAGTAGTAGTTGTAGCAGTAGTCGTAATAGTAGCAGAAGTGGTACCAGTAGTAGTAGTAGTTGCTACAACAGCAGCGACTGTAGTAGTAGTAGTCATGGTAGTAGTAGTTACGGTGACGCAGTGGTAGTAGTAATAGTGGTAGCAGTAGCTGCAGTTGTAGTAGCAGTAGTTACAGTAATAGCAACAGCAGTAGAAGTAGGAGTAGTAATAGTAGTAGTAGTAGTAGTAGTAGTAATAGTAGTAGTAGCAGCAGTAGTAGTAGTGGTAGTACTAGTAGTTGTAGTAGAAGTAGTAGCAATAGTAGTAGTAGTTGTTGCAAAAGAAGTAGCAGTAGAACTGCTAATTGTAGTAGTTGCAGTAGCAGCATCATTAGTAGTAGCAGTAGTAGTAGCTATAGCAGTAGAACTAGTAGTAGTAGTCATTGTAGCAATAGCAACAATAGGACTAGTTGTAGTAGTAGTTCTAGTGGTAGTAGTAATAGTGGTAGCAGTAGTAGTAGTAATTTTAGTGGTAGTTGTAGTAGTAGTAGTATTTCTTGTAAGAGCGGTAGTTGTTGTAGTAGTAGTGGTAGTAGAAGTTGCAGTAATAGTAGTGGGAATAGTAGTTGAAGAAGCAACAACAATAGTAGCAGTAGTAGCAGTAATAGCAGTAATAATAGTTGCAGCAGTAGTAGTAGTGGTGGTGGTAGTAGTAGTAGTTGTTGTAGCCGTATAGTCATAGTGGTAGTAGTATTAGTAGTAATTGTAGTAATCATTGTAGTAGTAGTAGTATTAGTAGTAATAACAGTTGTTGTAGTAGTAGTTATTGTTATTGTTGTAGTCATAGTAGTGGCAATAGTTGTAGGAGTAGCAGCAGCAGTAGTAGCAACATTAGTAGTAGTAATAGTAGTAGTATTAGCAAAAGCAATTGTAGTAGTAGAAGTATTCGTTGCAATAGTAGTACTATTGGTAGCAGCAGCAGCAGCAGTAGTAGTAATAATATTAGTAGTAGTAGTTGTTGTTGTTATTGTAGTAGGAGTAGGAGTAGGTGGAGTAGTATTAGTAGTAGTAGTTAGTAGTAGTAGTAGCAGTAGTAGCAGTTAGTAGTAGTAGCAACAGTTGTAGTAGATGTAGTAATTATAGTAGTAGTAGTTGTAGTAGTAGTTGTTGTTGTGGTAGTAGTGTAGTAACAGTAGCAGTTGTAGTAGTAGTAGAAGTAGTAGTTGCATTAATGGCAGTAGTAGTTGTTGTTGTAGTAGTATTAGTAGTAGTAGTTAAAGTAGTAGTAGTAGTATTAGTAGGAGTAGTAGCAGGAGTTGTAGCAATTGTTGTAGTAGGCGTAGTAGTAGTAGTAGGAGTAGTAGTAGTAGCAGTAATCATAGTAGTAACAGCAGTAGTAGCAGTAGTAGTAATACGAGTAAAAGTGGTCGCAGTAGTAGTAGAAGTAGTAGTCATAGTAAAAGTAGTAGTAGTAATGGTAGCAGAGGTAGCAGTAGTAGTAGTCATAGTAAAAGTAGTAGTAGTAATTGTAGCAAATGTAGCAGTAGTAATAGCAGTAGTACTAGAGGTAGTAGTTGGAATAGTAGTATTAGTAGTGGCTGTAGCAATAGCAATATTAGCAGCAGTAGTCATTGCAGTAGTACTAGTAGTAGGAGAAGTAGTATTAGTAGTAGTAGCAGCAACAGCAGTAGTATTTATAGTAGTTGTAATAGTAGTAGTTGTAATAGGCGTAACAGTAGTAGTAGAAGTAGTACTAATAGTAGGAGCTGCAGTAGTAGTAGTAGTGGTAGTAGTTTTAGCAATAGTAGTAGTAGTAGGAGCAACAGTTGCAATAGCAACAGTAGTAGTAGCAGTTGTTCCAATAGTATTAGTAGTAGTAGCAGTAGTAGTTGACATAATAGTAGTAGTTGGAGCAGTAGTAGTAGCAGGTGAAATAATATGAGTAGTAGTAGAATTTGTGGTGGTGGTGGTAGTAGTAGTAGTAGTAGAAGTAGTAGTAGTAGTAGTAGTAGTAGTTTTACTAGCAGTGCAATAAGTTGTAGTAGTAGTTGTAATTGTAGTAGGTGTAGTAGTTGTGGTAGTAGTTGTACTAGTTGTAGGAGTAGTAGTCGTAGTACTAGTTGTAGGAGCAGTAGTAGTGACAGTACTAGTAGTAGCCGCAGAAGTTGCCACAACAGTAGTAATAGTAGTATTAGCAAGAGTAGTACTAGTTGTCGTACCAATATTTGTAGTACTAGAAGTAGTAGTAGTAGTGGTACCAGGAATAGTAGCTCTTGTAGTAGTAGTTGTGGTACCTGTAATGGTAGCAGCAGTAGTGGTAGTAAAAGTAGTAGTAACAGAAGTAGCAGTTGTAGCTGAAGTAGTAGTAGCAATACTAGTTGCAGTAGCAGCACCAGCAGTTGAAGCTGTAGTAGTAGTAGAAGTAGTAGTAGTAGCTGTAGTAGTAGAAGTTATAGTAGTAGTAGCAAAAGTAGCAGTAGCTGTAGTAGTATTAATAATGGTAGTAGTTGTAGTTGTAGTAGTAGTCATAGCATTAGTTAGAGTGGTAGTAGTGGTAGTAGTAGTAGCATCAGTTGTAGTAGTAGTAGTAATAGCAGTAGTAGCAGCAGTAGTAGTAGTAGAAGAAGTAGTAGTAGTAGTAGTAGTAGAAGTAGTAGTAGTAGTAGTAGTAGTAGCAGCAGCATCAGTAGTACTACTAGCAGTAGTTGTAGGAGAAGTTGTGGTATTTGTAGTAGTGGTAGTCGCAGCAGTTGGAGGAGGAGAAGTAATAGTAGCAGTAGTAGCGGTAGCAGCAGCAATACTAGTAGTAGTAGGCCTAATGGTAATTGTAGTAGTATTATTTGTAGTAGTAGTAGTTGTTGTTGTTGTAGTAATGCAAGTAATAGTAGTGGTTGTTGTAGAAATAGTAGGAGCAATAGTAACAGATGTTGTAGCAGCGGTAATAGTAGTAGTTGTTGTAGCAGTTGCAGCAGTAGCAGAAAGAGTAGCAGTAGTAGTCGGAGTAGTAGTAATAGAAGTAGCAGTAGTAGTGGCAAAAGTAGAAGTCGTAGTAGTAGTAGTAGTAGCTGTAGTAGTAGTAGGAGTAATAGTAGTAGTTGTTGTTGTTGTAGCAGCAGTAGTAGTAGCTCTAATAGCAGTAGTAGTAGCAGCACTAGTAGTAGTAGTAGTAGTAGCAGAAGTTGTAGTAGTAGTAGTGGCAGTACACGTAGCAGTAGTAACAGTAGGGGTAGTACTGGTAGCAGTAGCTGTAGCAGTAGGAGCAATAGTTGCTGTCGTAGAAGTAGTAGTCAAAGTAGCAGTGGCATCTGTAGCAACAGTAGTAGTATTAGTTGTTGTAGGAGTAGTAGTAGAAGTAGTAGTCGTAGTAGCAGTAGTAGTAGTAGTTGTTGTAATAGTAGCATTTGTAGGAGTAGTCGCAGCATTTGTACTAGCATTTGTAGTTGTAGGATTAGTAGTAGTAGCATCCATAGTTGTAGTAGGACTAGCAATAGTAGTAGGTGTAGTAGTTGTAGTTGTAGTAGTAGCAAGAGTAGTTGTAGTTGTAGTATCAATAGTAGTAGTAGTCGCAGTAGTAGTACAAGTAGTAGTAGTAGTAGTAGTAGTAGTAGTCGTAGTAGTAGTAGTAGTAGTAGTAGTAGTAGTAGTAGAAGTAGTAGTAATAGTTGCAGTAGTTGTAGTATTAGTAGTAGTAGTACTAGTTGTTGTTATTGTTGTAGTAGTAGTAGTAGTAGTAGAAATAGTAGTAACAATTGTAGTAGTAGTAGTAGTATTGGTATTCGCATTTATAGTAGCATCAATAGCAGCGACAACAATAGCAGTAGTTATTATTGTTGTAGCAGTAGTGGCATTCGCAGTCATAGTAGTTCTAGAAGTAGAAGTAATAGTATGAGTGGTACTACTAATTGTAGTAGCAGTAGTAGTAGCAGTAATGGTAGTAATAGTTGTTGTAGTAGCAGTATGAGTACGAGTAGTAGTTGTTGCAGGAGTAGTAATCGTATTAGTTCCACTAGTTGCTAAAGTAGTAGTAGTAGGAGGAGGAGGAGGAGTTGGAGTGGGAATAGTAGTTGGAATAGCAGTTGTTGAAATAGTGGTAGCAGTAGTTGTAGTAGTTGTAGTAGTAAAAGTAGTAGTAGTAGTAGTAGTAGTCGTAATTAGAGTTGTACTTGTTGGAGTAGTAGTACTGGTTGAAACAGTAGTAGTAGTAATAGGAGTTGGAGTAGTAGTACTGGTAGCAGTAGTAGCAGTAGTAATAGGAGTTGGAGTAGTAGTACTGGTAGCAGTAGTAGCAGTAGCGACAGGAGTAGTAGTAGTGGAAGGAGTAGTAGTCGAAGTAGTAGTAGCAGCAGCAGTTGTTGTTGTTGTTGTGGTAATAGTGGTAGTAGTAGTGGTGGTAATAGAAGTAGTAGTAGGAGTAGTAGTAGCAATAGTCGAATGAGTGGTAGTTTCAGTAGCAGTAGCAGTAGTAGTAGTAACAGTACTAGTAGGTGTAGTAGTAGTAGTAATAGTTGTAGTAGTAGTAGTAGTAATAGTAGGAGTAATAGTTATAGTTGCAATAGTAGCAATCGTAGGAGTAGTAATAGTAGTAGTTGCAAAAACAGTTGTAGCAGCAGTAGTAGTAATTTAGGATTAGCAGTTGAGTACGAGTTGGACTACGAGTAGTAATAGCAGCAGTAGTAGTAATAGGAGTAGCTATTGTAGGAGTAGTAGTTGTAGAAGTCGTAATAGTAGGAGTAGGAGTAGTAGTCGTAGTAGTAGTAATAGTAGTTGTAGTAGTAATAATAGGAATAGTAGCAGTAATAGTAGGAGTTGTAGTAGTAGCAGTAGCAGTAGCAATAGTCATAGAAGTAGTTGTAATTGTATTAGTATTAGTAGTAGAAGTAGTAGTAGAAGCAGAAGAGTAGTAGTAGTATAGAACAGTAGCAGCAACAACAGTAGTAGTGGTGGTGGTGGTGGTGGAAGTAGTAGTAGTGGTGGTGGTGGAAGTAGTAGTAAGACTAATAGTACTAAGACTGCTAGTAGTAGTGGTAGTAGTAGTCGTAGTAGGAGTAGCAGTAGCAATAGTACAAGTTGTAGCAGAAGCTGCAACAACAGCAGGGTTAGTAGTAGCTGTAGTAGGAGCAGTAGTAGTAGTATTAGTAGTAGCAAGAGTAGGAATAGGTGTAGAATTAGTAATAATAGTAGCAGTAGTACTGGAAGTCGTTCTCGTAGTAGGAGTAGTAGAAGTGGTAGTAGCAGTTAGTGTACGAATAGTAGTAGTAGTAGAACAAGTAGAAGTAGAACTAATAGTAGCAATTCTGCTGCTGCACCTACTACTACTGCTGCTGCTACTACTACTGCTACTAGAACTACCGCTACGGTTTCTACTACCACTACTGTTGCTACTACTTCCGCTTCTACTACTATTGCAACTATTACAGCTACTACTGTTACTACTTCCACTAATACTACTACTACTGCTACTACTTCCACAGCTATTGCTACTATTGCTGCTACTACTACCGCAACAATCGGTACTGCTACTACTGCCACTACTATTACATATACAATCGCTACTACTGCTACTACTGCTATTTATATTACTACTATTACTACTATTACTGCTACTGCTGCTTATACAGCTACTGCTACTACTAATTCTTCTATTACAACAATTGCTAATAATAGTGATTTTGCTACAAATATTATTACTACTACTACAACTTGTCCTACAGCAACAACAACAATAACTACTACTCCATCTCCTCCAGCTATTATTGTTGTTCCTGCAACTACTGCTACAACTACTGCTACTGCTGCTGCTACTACTACTACTACTTCTACTACTGCAACAACTGCTACTACTACAACCACCATTACTACTGCTACTATTGTTAGTGCCACAGCTACAAATTCTGATACTACTACTACTTGTGGTACTACAAATACGACAATTACTATTATAGCTACTGCCGCTACTACTACTTCTCCTACTACTAATACTTCTCCTACAATTACTAATTCTCCTACAACAGCTACTACTACTGCTACTCCTACTCCTACTACTACTACAACAACTATTAATAATAATACTATTACAACAACTACTATTACTATGACTAATACTACTATTACTCCCACTACCACTACTATTACTACTACTATTACTACTACTACTACTCCTACTACTACTAAAACTCCTAGCACTCCTACTATTACTAATGCTGTTGCTGCTGCTGCTGCCGCTATTACAACTGCTACTTCGGCTACTACAACTACTACTACTATTACTATGACTACTACTATGACTGCTACTACTAATATTACTACTTCTACTGCTACTACTACTCCTACTATTACTACAACTACTACTACTCCTACTACTACTACTATGACTACTACTATTCCTACTCCTACTCCATCTCCCACTGCTACTACTACAAAGACTACAACCACTACAACTACTGCTACTGAAGCTACTGCCATTACTACTGCGACTACTGTTAGTGCTACTGCTACAAATTCTGATACTACTACTATTGGTGGTAATACAAATACGACAATTACTATTATAGCTACTGCTGCTACTACTACTTCTCCTACTACTAATACTTCTCCCACTATTACTACTTCTCCTACAATAGCTACTACTACTGCTACTCCTACTCCTACTACTACTACTACTCAGCAACTACTACTACTACAATAACTACTACTAATAATAATGCTATTACAACAACAACTACTAGTATGACTAATACTACTATTACTACCACTACCACTACTATTACTACTACTATTACTACTACTACTACTACTCCTACTACTAAAACTCCTAACACTCCAACTACTA
Source organism: Trichopus zeylanicus subsp. travancoricus (assembly GCA_005019695.1). Classification (NCBI taxonomy): domain Eukaryota; kingdom Viridiplantae; phylum Streptophyta; class Magnoliopsida; order Dioscoreales; family Dioscoreaceae; genus Trichopus; species Trichopus zeylanicus. The sequence continues at coordinate 126,899 of RXID01021408.1, read as the reverse complement.
CAACTACTAGAACTCCTAACACTCGTACTACTACTACTGCTGCTACTACTACTGCTGCTGCTATTACAACTACTACTTCGGCTACCACCACTACTACTACTGCTACTGCTGTTACTACTACTATTACTATGACTACTACTGCTACTACCACTGCTATGATTTCTACTACTAATACTACAACAGCTGCTACAATAACAACAACTACTACCACTAATATTACTACTTCTACTGCTACTACTACTCCTACTACTACTACAACTACTACTATTCCTACTACTACTACTACTATTCCAACTCCTGCTCCTAATACTGCTACTACCACTACTCCTACAACTACGACTCCTACTACTACTACAACTACTACTATTCCTACTCCTACTCCATAACCCACTGCTACTACTACTACTATTACTACTACTACAACAACAACAACTACCACTACTAATACTACTCCTCCTCCTACTACTACTACAACTACTACTATTCCTACTCCTACTCCAACTCCTACTCCTACTACTACTAATATTACAACAACAATAACAACTACTACTACTACTACTACTACTACTTCTACTAATACAACCACTAATACTAATAATACTGCTGCTGTTGCTATAGTTTCTACCACAACAATAACTACTACTACTACTACTAATACTACTACTTCTTCTTCTTCTTCTTCTTCTACTACTACTACTACTACTACTACTACTACTACAACAACAACAACAACTTCAACTACTACTCCTACTTCTACTGCTACTCATACTACTGCTACGAGTACTACTACTACTACTACTACATTTATTACTACTATTACTACTACTACTACTGCTACCACTACTAGTAGTACTACAACCACTATAACTACTACGACAACTACTACTACTAGTACTACTAGTACTACTACTACTATCACTATCACTACAACCACTACTACTACTACTCCTACCACTTCTACTACCACTACTCCAACAACTATAACTGCTATCGATCCTACTACAACTCCAAATAATATTACCACTACTCCTACTACTACTACTAGTCCGACACCAACTCCTACTACTACTACTACTACTACAACTCCTACTACCACGTCTACTACTATTACAACAACTACTACTACTAATACTAGCATTACTACTGCTGCTTCTAATACTACTAAAACAACTACTCTTATAGCTACTGCTATTCCTACTGCAACTGTAACTACTAATACTACAACTACTACACCTACTACTTCTGTTACAACTACTACTGCTACCGCAACTACTACTACTACAAGTGCTACTAAAGCTACAACTACTGTTGTTACCACTACTCTAACAACTACAACTCCAACAAATACTCCTAATACAACTCCTACTAATTCTACTACTACTACAACTACAACAACAACTAATACTATAGCTACTAATACATCTACTATTACTACTACTACAACTACTACTATTGCTACTACTAATGTAACTGCTACTACTACTGCAACTTCTACTTCTACTACTACTTTCGCTACTAATACTACTACTACTACTACTCCTACTACTACTACTAATACTACTATTACTATTACTACTACTACTATTACTACCACAACTACAACTACAATTACAACAACAACTACTACTACTCCTACAACGGGTACAACTACTACTAACGCTAATACTACTACTCCTACTCCTACTCCTGCACTGACAGCCACTACTACTCCTACTGATAGTATTATAGCTCCTGTTACTAATACTGCTACTAATCTAATGCTCCTACTACTACTGCTACTACTACCATTACCGCTACTACTATTCCTATTATTACTACTATTACTACTCATAGCACTCCTACTACTACTATTCCTACTACTGCTACTGCTATTACTGCAGCTACTTCTGCTCGTACTACTACTGCTGCTGCTATAAATACTACTTGAACTACTACTACAGCTATAAATGCTATAACTACTACTACAACAACAACTACTACTCCTACTACTACTCTTACTCCTACACAAACTATCAGTACTGCTCCAACTACTACTATTATTGCAATTGCTACTAATACTGCTACTAATCCTAATCCTCTAACTACAACTACTATTACTACTACTACTCCTTACACTCATACTACTGCTACTACTATTGCTGCTACAGCTATTACTACTACTGCAACTGCTACTACAACAATAACTACTGCTGCTGCTCTTGTTGCTACTGCTATTAATGCTCCTCCTCCTCCTCCTCCTACTACTACAACTAGTAGTAGTACTACTACTACTAGTACTACTACTCGACTACTACTACTACTACAACAACAACAACAACTACTACTAATAATAATACTGCTGCTACTACTACTACAACTACTACTACTTTTTCTGCTATTACTACTATTACTACTACTACTACTGGTACTAATACTACTACTTCCACTTCTTGTACAACTGTTACTACTACTAATCTTATTTCTACTACCAGTACTACTACTAGTAGTACTACCGTTGCTGCTGCTACTGCTTGTACTACTGCTGTAACTACTATAATTACCACTACTGCTGCTACTACTACTAATATAGTACCACTACTACTACTTTCACTACTACAACTACTACTACAACAATTATTACTACTACTCCTGCTACTACTACTAAAATAACTATTACTACTACTACGACTACTTCTGCTACTACTGCTACTAATACTGCCGATGCTGCTACTTTGACTACTACAATAAAAATAACTATTACTACTACAACTACTCCTACAACTCTTACTTCTACTACTACTAGTACTACTTTTACTACTAATACTACTACTACTACTACTACTCCTGCTACTACTAATAGTAATACTACTACTACTGCTACTAATATTTTGATATTTACTACCTCTACTACTACTACTGCTCCTGCTACTACAACTTCTACTACCACTCCTACCACTAATACTACTACAAGCCCAACTGCTACAACTACTATAGCTACTACTACTACTTCTACTACTAAGAGTACTACTACCACTTCTACTACTAGTACTACGACCACCACCAAAACTACTATGACCACGACACCTGCTACTACTACTGCTACTACTAGTACTACAACTACTACAACATTGACTACTACTAATACTACTACTATGGCTCCTGCTCCTACTACTAATACTACTAATACAACTACTACTACGAGTACTACTCCTACTGCTACTACTTCAATTACTACTACTATAATTACTACTGCTACGTACTACTACTACCACTACAACTCCTACTACAATAACTACTACTTCTACTTCTACAACTACTTGCTACAACTACAACTACTACTACTATGACTCCGACTACTACTACTTCTATTACTATGACTCCTACTCCTACTCCTTTTACTATTACCACTACTACTACTACTACTCTAGCTCCTACTACTGCTACATTTACTACTACAACTACTACTAGTCCTACTTCTGCAACTACTACTACTTTTGCTACTCCTACTAATACTTAAGCCACTAGTAGGAGTTGTAGTTATGGACGTAGTAGTAGGAGCAGCAATAGGAGTAGGAGTTGTAGTAGTAGTAGTAGTAATACTAGTTGTAGTAGTAGTGGTACTAGTAGTAGTAATCATAGTAATACAACTAGTAGTTACAATGGTAGTAGTAGCAGTAATAGTAGTCATAGTAGCTACTCCTACAACTACTACACTATTCCTCCTCCTCCTACTACTATTACTACTACTAATACTACTACTACAGCTGCTGCTACCACTGCTGCAACTTCTACAATTGCTACTATGACTCTGACTAGTAGTAGCTAAAGCTGTTGAAGCAATAGTAGTAGTAGTAGTAGCAATAGCAGTTGAAGTAGTAGTAGCAGTAGCAGTAGTAAGACTAGTAGTAGTAGTATTTGTAGTAGTGGCAGTAGTAGTAGTAGTAGTTGCATTTGTAGTAATTATTGTAGTAGTAGTAGTAGTAGTAGTGGCAATAGTAGTACCAGAAGGTGTAGCAGTGGTAGTAGTACTTGTAGCAGATATAGTCATAGTAGTAGTTTTAGTAGTAATAGTTGCAATAGCTATAGTTATAAAATAAGTAGTAGGAATTGTAGTATTATTAGTAGTAGTAGTTAGAGCAGCAGCAATAGTTGTAGTACTAGTTCTAGTAGTATTAGTAGTACTAGTAGCACTAGTAGTTGTAGTAGCAGCGATAGTAGTAGTAGTTGCAATAGCAGTCGCAGTAGTAGTAATAGCCATATTAGTAGCTGCAGCCACAATAGCAATAGTAGAAGTCGAAGTGGTAATAGTAGTGGTAGTAGTAATAGTAGCAGTAATAGTAGCAGTAATAGTAGTAGCAATAGGAGTATTAGTAGTAGTAGTAGCAGTAGTAATAGTCGCAATTATCGCAACAACAACAGCAGTAGTAGTAATAGCAACAGTAGTAGTAGCAATAGCAGCAGTAGTAGTGTTAACAGTACTCCTAGTAGTTGCAGTAGCAGTAGAAGAAGTAGAAGTAGTAGTAGTAGTAGTAGTAGTTGTTGTTGTTGTTGTTGTAGTAGTAGTAGTTGTTGTTGTTGTTGTTGTTGTTATTGTTGCAGTAGTAGTAGTTGTTGTTGTTGTTGTTGTTGTTGCAGTAGTAGTAGTAGTAGTAGTTATAGTAGTAGTGGTATTAGTGGGAGTAGTAGTCAGAATATGTATAGGAGACTAAATAGCAGTGGAGTAGTAGTACTAGTAGTTGTAGTAATGGGAGTAGTAATAGTAGTCGTAGCAGCAATAATTTGAGTAGCAGCGGCGGTAGTAAAAATCATAGTATTGGTAGTAGTAGTTGTTGTAGCTGTAGAAGTAGCAGTAGTAGTTGTTGATGTTGTAGTAGTAGTAGTAATAGTAGTAGCCAGAGTAGTAGTAGTACTAGTAGTAGTAGTAGTAGCAGTCGTAGTAGTAAAAGTCATATTAGTAGTAATTGTAGACGTATTAGCTGGAGTAGAAGCGGTAATAGCATTAGTTCTACTAGTAGCAGTAGTAATGGAAATGGCAGTAGTAGTAGTTGTAGTACTAGTAGCAGTTGTAGTAGTAGTAGAAGTAGCAGTTGTAGTAGTAGTTGTAGTAATAGTAGTAGTAGTAGCGGCAGTAGTAGCAATATTAGTAGTAGTGTTAGTAGTAGTTTTTGGAGTAGTAGTAGTGCTAGTTGTAGCTGTTGTAGTTGTAGTGTAGTAGCAATCATAGTAGTATGATAGGTAGTAGCAGTAGTTGTAGTAGCAATAGGATTAGTTGTAGTAGTAAGAGTAGAAGTAGTAGCAATTGTAATCATAGTAGTAGTTGTTGTAATCATATTAGTAGCAACAGTTGTGGTAATAGTAGTAGTAGTAGTAGTAGTAGTAGTAGTAGTAGTAGTAGTAGTAGTAGCGGAAGTAGTAGCAGTAATTGGAGAAGTTGTGCTAGTAGTAGACATAATAGTAGCAACAGTAGTAGTAGTAGCGGGAGTCGTAGTAGTAATAGAAGTTATAGTGGTAGTAGACCTAGCAGTAGCAGTAGTGGTAGTAGTAGCAGGAGTCGTAGTAGTAATAGCAGCAGTAGTTGTTGTTGTTGTTGTAGTAGTAGAGTAGTATTAGGAGTAGCTATAGTAGCAATAGTAGGTGTAGTAGTAGTACCAAGAACAATAGTAATAGTAGTAGTGGTAGTAGGTGTTGTAGTTGTAGTAGTATAAGATGAAGTTGGAGTAATAGTAGCTGAAGTAGTAGTTGTAGTAGTAGTAGTAGTAGTCGCAGCAATAGTAGTGGCAATACTAGAAGTTGTAGTAGATGTAGTAGTAGTAGTAGTAGTAGTAGTAGTATCAGTATTAGTAATAGTGGTAGTTGTTGGAGTAGTGGTAGTGCTAGTAGTAATTATTGTTGTAGTAGTATAGTAGTAGTAGTTGTATTAATTGTAGTAGAGGTAGTAGCAATGGCAGTCATAGTAGTACTGTTAGTTGTAGTTGTAGCAGTAGAAGAAGTAGTAGTAGTAGTAATCATAGAAGTAGTAGTAGCAGGAGTAGTAGTAGAAGTAGGACCAGTTAGTCATATTAGTAACAGTAGTATTAGGAGCAGTAGTAGTAGTAGTAGAAGTAGGACCAGTTAGTTATATTAGTAGTAGTAGTAGTAGGGGCAGTAGTAGTAGTAGTAGAAGTAGCAGTAGTTGTAGAAGTAGCTGTTTGCGTTGCAGTGTTCAGTCGTTGTGTAAGGCGTAAAGTAGTAGCAATAGTTAGTAGTAGTCGTAGGAGTAGGTCGTCGCCGACTAGTAGTAGTCGAAGGCAGTGTCCCGTAGTAGCAATAGTAGTATCAGTAATAGTAGTAGTAGTTGCAGTGGTAGTAATAGTAGCATAAGTAGTAGTAGTGACAATAGTTATAGCAGTAGTAGTATCTGTAGGAGAAGTAATAATACTATTAACTACAGCAGCAGCTGTAGTAGTAGTAATAGTAGTTGTAGTAGCAGCAGAAGTTGTAGTAGTTGTAGTTGTAGTAGTAGTAGCAGTTGTAGTAGCAGTAGCAACCGCAATTGGTTGTAGTAGCAGTAGCAACCGCAATTGGTGTAGTCGTTGCAGCAGTAATTGTAGTAGTAGCAATTGAAGTAGTAGCTATAGCAGTTGCAATAGTAGTAATAATTGTCATAGCTGAAGTTGTTGTAGTTGAAGTATTAGTAGTAATAGTTATAGTAGCAGTAGTGGTCGTGGTTATAGTAGTAGTAGTAGCAGAAGCAGAAGCAGCACCTGCAGTAGTAGTAGCAGTAGTAATAGTTATTGTAGTAGTCATCAAAGTAGTAGTTGTAGTAACCATAATAGTAGCAGTATCTGGACTAGTAGTACACGTAGTAGTAGTAGTTTCAGTCATAGTAGTAGCTGTAGCAATTGATGTAGTAGTAGTAGTAGCAGTCATAGACGTAGTTGAAGAACTAGCAGCAGTAGTAATAGCAGTAATAGTACTAGAAGTAGAGCTAGTAGTAGTAATAGTTGTAATAGTAGTAGTAGCAGCAATAATAATAGCAGCAGTAGTATTAGTTGAAGTAGCGGTAGTTGTAGTAGTAAAAGTAGTAGTAGTTGTAGCCGTACTAAGAGTAGTAGTAGTAGTAGCTGTCATGGTAGTTGCAATAGAAGTAGTACTAGTAGTAGTTGTTGTAGTAGTATTAGTAGTAGTAGTAGTAGTGGTAGTTGTAGTAGCAAAAGTAGTATAAGTAGTTGTAGTAGTAGCAGTAGTAGTCATAGTAGTATTAGTAAGAGTAGTAGCAATAGCACTAGTAGTGGCAAAAGTAGTTGTAGTAGTTGCAGTCGTAGCAGTAGTAGTTGGTATAGTAGTGTAGTATCAGTAGCTGTAGTCATAGTAGAGGTAGTAGCAATAGTAGTAGTAGCATTAGTAGTAGTTGTACTTGTAAAAATAGAAGTAGTAATTGTAGTAATCATAATCATAGCAGTCGCAGCAGTAGTAGTAGTAGTTGTAGCTGTAGTCGCCGAAGTAGTAGTAGTAGCAGTCATAGATGTAGTTGCAGAACTATTAGTAGTCGTAGTAGCAGAAATAGTAGTAGTAGAAGTAATAGTAATAGTAGTAATAGCTGTAGTAGTATTAGTTGTAGTCATAGTAGCCGTGGTAATAGCAGCAGCAGTAGTAGTACTAGTAGTAGCAGTAACAATAGTAGTAGTATCAGTAGTAGAAGAAGTAGTAGTAGTAGTAGCAGTAGAAGTGTAAGTAGTAGTAGTAGCTGCAGTGGTAGTTGCAGCAGTAGGAGCTTAAGTTGTAGCGGTAGCACTAGGAGTAGAAGAAGTAGTTATAGTAGTTGCAGTAGTAGCAATAGTAGTAGTGGTGGTAGCATTAGCAGTTGAAGCACTAGTAGCAGTAGCAGTGGTAAGAATAGTAGTAGTAGTAGTAGTAGTAGTAGCGATAGTAGTAGTAAGAGTAGCAGCAGTAGCAATTGTAGTAGTAGTAGTTGTTGTTGTACTAGTAGTAGTTGTTGTAGTAGTATTAATAGTACTAGTTGTTGTAATAGTAGCAATTGCGATAATAGTAGTAGCTGTAGTTGTAGTAACAGTAGCAGTAGTGGCAATAGTAGTAGCAGTAGTTGTTGTAGTCGCAGAAATAGAAGCAGTAGAAGTAGTTGTCGTAGTAGTAGTAGCAGGAGAAGTAGTAGGAGTAATAGTGTTAGTAGCAGCAGTAGCAATAGCAGTAGCAACAGGAGTAGTACTAGTTGTAGTAGTATTAGTTGTAGTTGTTGTTGAAGTAGGAACAGTAGTAGCAGTTATAGAAGTAGTTGTAGTAGCAGTCGCAGCAGTAGTAATAGCAGTAGTCATAGTAGCTGTATTAGTAGCAGCAGCAGCAATGGCAATAGTAGTGGCAGAAGCGGTAGCAGTAGTAGTAGTAATAGTAGTAGAAATAGGAGTAGTTGAAATAGTAGTAGCTGTAATACTTATTGCAATAGCAGCAGCAACAATAGTAGTGGTAGTAGCAGCAGCAATAGTAGTAGCGGTAGTAATAGTCACAATAGCAGCAGCATCAATAGTAGTAGTTTTAGTAGCAATAGTAGTGGTAGTAGTTGTAGTAGTAATCGCAATAGTAGTAGTAGTAGTGGTAGTAGTGCTACAAGTAGCAGTAGTAGTCGTAGAAGTAGAAGTAGTAGTAGTAGTAGTCGTACTAGTAGTAGTTGTAGGAGAAGTAGTAGTAGTAATAGTTCTGGTAGTAGTAGTAGTAGTAGTAGCAGCAGCAGCAGTAGTAGTAGTATTAGTAGTTGTAATTGTAGTAGTTGTTGGAGTAGTTGCGGTGCTAGTAGTAGTAGTTGTAATAGTAGTGTAATAGTACTAGCAATAACAGTAGTAGTAGTATTAGTAGTAGTAGCAGCAATAGCAGTAGGAGTGGTAGTAGTAGCAATCGGGGTAGTTGTAGTTGTTGTTGTTGTTGTAGTAGTAGTAGTAGTAGCAATCGGAGTAGTTATAGTAGTAGTAGCAGTAGCAATTGAGGTAGTTGTAGTTGTTGTTGTAGTAGTAGTAGCAGTAGTAGTAGCAATCGAAGTAGTTATAGTAGTAGTATTAGTAGTAGTAGTAGTAGTAGCAGTAGCAGTAGCAATCGGAGTAGTTATAGTAGTAGTAGTATTAGTAGTATTAGTAGTAGTAGTAGTAGTAGTAGTAGTAGTAATTGCAGCAGCAGCAGCAGCAGCAACAGCAGTAGAAGTATAAGTAGCAGTAGCAGTAGTAGTAGTACTTTTTGTTGTAGTAGTGGTAGAAGTAGTATTAGTAGCAGTAGTGGTAGTAGTAGGAGGAGTGATAGTAGCAGCAATAGTAGCAGTTGTAGTTGTAGTTGTAGTAGTAGTAGCAGCAGCATAATTGCTACTACTAATCCTACTACTATTTATCCAACTACTACTACTACTACTACTCCTACTACTACTATTACTGCCACTTCTACTCCTACTGCTACTTCTACTACCACTTATACTACTATTGCTTCTATTATTACTACTTCTACACCTATTGCTGCTCTTACTACTACTACTACTAATCCTGCTCCTACTACAGCTACTCCAAATCTTAATGTTGTTGTTGTTGCAACTGCAACTTCTGCTACAGCTACTGATGCTGCTATTGCTACTACGTCTACTCCTACACCTACTACTCTGACTAATATTACTACTACTACAACTAGTCTTAATACTACTTGTCTTACTACCGCTACCACTACAACAATAACAACTACTACTACCACTACTGCTACTACTATTATTGCTGCTACTACTGCAACTACTACTACTACAAATACTACTACTACTCTTCTACTTCCTCTACTACTACTACTAATCCTAGCACAACTACAACTACTTCTACGACTACTGCTGCTACTACTCCTACTGCTACTACTACTACTGCTACTACTACTACTCCTACTCCTCCTACTACTACTGCTACTACTACTACTCCCCCTACTACTACTACTACTACTGCAACTCCTACTATTACTTTTACTACTACTGCTACCATACTACTATTACTACTACGACTACTACTATTCCTACTCCTACTCCTAATGCTACTACTACTACTACTCCAACTACTACTCCTACTACTTCAACTACAACAATTACTACCACTCCTACACCACTCGTACTACTACTACTACTACAACAACCAATACTAATATTACTACAACTGTGACTACTACTACTACTCCAACTCGTACTACTACTGTTACTACTACTACTACTACTCCTCCTACTACTATAATACTACTAATACAACAATAATAACTACTACAACTACGACTATTACCCCGACTGCTACTGCTACTGCTACTACAACTACTACAACTACTGCTACTGCCACAACTACTATGCCTACTAGTACTGTTACTACTACTAGAACTCCTTCCGCTATTGCTACTGCTACTAATACTACTACTCCTATTACAACCACTACTACTACTACTACTATTAATGCAACTACTACTAATGCTGCTGCTACTACTAATTCCACTACTAGTACTACTGCAATTACTACTACTCCTACTACTGCTACTGCTACTACTACTACTACTACTACCAATACTACTGCAACTCTTCCTACTCCTACTCCTACTACTACTACTTTGCTCCTACCACCATCACCATTACTACTACTACTACTATTACTCTACTACTACTCCTCCTCCTCCTCCTCCTCCTCCTCCTCCTCCTCCTCCTCCTCCTCCTGCTACTACTACTGCTATTACAAGTACTACTGCTACTACTACTAATACTATGATTAATACTACTACTACAACAACAACAACAACTACTACTACTACTACTAGTGTTACTACTACTACTACTACTACTACAACAACAACAACTACTATTACTACTACTACTACTACTACTACTATGGCTACTACTACTTTTACCACTAGTACACATGCTACTATTACTACTCCTACTACTACTGCTACTACTACTTCTTATACTAACACTACAACTACTATGACTACTATTACTACTAATACTAACACTCCTACTTCTTCTACTGTTTCTACTACTACTACTACTACTACTTCTTCTACAACTATTACTTCTACCACTACACTCCTCCTCCTCCTACTACTACTACTACTAATACTACTACTACTACTACTACAACAACTACTACTACTATTACGACTACCCCAACAGCTACTACTACCCCTAATACTACTACTACTACTACTACTACTACTACGACCACTACAAGTCATACTAATACTACTACACCAAACACTCCTACTACTACTACTACTACTAATAATAATTCTGCTACTACTACACCAAACACTCCTACTCCTACTACTAATAATAATAATTCTGCTACCACTACTTCCACTACTAAAACTACTATTATCATTACTCCTCCTCCTCCTCCTCCTCCTCCTCCTCTACCTCCTCCTCCTCCTACTACTACTACGACTAGTACTACTGCTACTATGACTACTACTACATTTCTAGTAGTATAACTGCTACCACTACTTCTCCTTCTACTACTACTAATGCTACTACTACTATGAATACTACTACAACTACTACTTCTACTAATGTTGTTATTGCTGCTACTACTACAACAACTGCTACTACTTCTCCCACTACTACTATGACTCCTATTCCAACTCCTACAATTATAGCTACAACTATTACTATTATTACTACTACTAGTACTGCTACTATTACCATTATTACTGCGATAACTACACCTACTACTACTCCTACAATAATAACAACAACAACTACTACTACTACTACTATGACTACTATTTCTACTGTTGCTACTACTACTATGATGAGTACTACTACTACAACTACTACTACTACGACCACTTCTATTACTACTCGTACTACTGCTACTACTACTATACTGGTACTACTACTACTACTAGAATTACTAGTACAAATACAACTACTACTAATACTACTACTACTACTACTACCACTACTCTTATGCCTACCGCTACTACTACTATTCCTACTACTATAATTACTACTACCAATGCTACTACTATCCTATGACTACTACTACTACTCCAACTGTTACTACTACTACTCCTACTACTACTACTATTACTACTATTGCTATAATTGCTACAAATTTTCCTACTACAACTACTTACTACTAGTCTACTCCTTCTACTACTACTGCTACTACAATACTACTATAGCTACTCCTACTGCCGCTGTTGCTACTACTACTGCTACTACTACTACTACTACTGCTACTACTACTAATACTATGACAACTACTTCTACTACTACTGCTGCTACTACTATGACTACTACTACTACTACTATTACTACTACTATTACTACTACTACTACTACTACAACAACAACCACTACTATTACTCATGTTGCTACTACTACTATGACTATTACAACAATATCCACTGCTAATGCAGCCACTATGGCAACTACTAGTAGTAGTTTGAGTAGTAATATTAGTAGTCATAGAAGTAATAGTAGCAGTAGTAATAGTTGTAGTAAATATAGTAGTAGTTGTAATAGTAGTAGTACTCGTAGCCACAGTTTGGATAGTAGTATAGTGATAGTCACAGTAGTAGTAATCTTAGTATAAGTAGCAGTAGTAGCAACAGAAGTTGTAGTAGTAGCACTGGTAGCAGTAGTAATAGTAGTAGCAGCAATAGTCACAGTAATAGTTTTAATAGTAGAAGCAGGAGTTGTTGTAGTAGTTATTATAGTGGCAGTAGCCATAGTAGTTTTGGTAGAAGTAGTAGTAGATGTAGTAGTAGCAGTAGTAAATGTAGTAATAGTAGTAGTAGTAGTATTACTAGCTGTAATAGTAGAAGTAGTTGTATTAATAGCCGCAATAGTAGTAGCAATAGTAACATTGGTAGTAGTGATAGTAGTAGTACTAGTAGCAGCAGCAGTAGAAGCAATTACAGTAGTAATAATAGGAGTAGTAGTAGTAGTAGCAGTGGTTATAATAGTAGAACTAGTAGTAGTTGTAGTAGTTGTAGTAGTAGTAGTAGTAGTATTAGCTGTAGTAGTAGCAATAGTAGTAGTAGCAGTAGTCGCAATAGTAGCAGCAGTAGTACTAGTAGTAGTAGTAGTAAAATAGCAGTTGTAGTTACAGTTGTAGCAATTATAGTAGTTGTAGTAGTGGCAATAGCAGTAGTAGCAGTAGCAATGGCTATAATAGTAGGACTAGTAGTAGTTGTAGTAGTTGTAGTAGTAGTAGTATTAGCAGTAGTAATAGCAATAGTAGTAGTAGCAGTAGTCGAAATAGTAGCAGTAGTAGTACTAGTAGTACTAGTAGCAGTTGTGATAGTAGTAGTGGTAGCATTAGTAGTTGTTGTTGTAGTTGTATCTGTAGTAGTAGCGACAGTAGTAGTAGTACTAGCAATACTTGTAGCAGCAACAGTACTAGTAGTGGTAGAAGTAATATTAGTAGCAGTAGTAGTAGTAGCTGTAATAGGAGCAAGTGTAGGAGTAGGAGTAGCATTAGGAGTAGTAGTAGTTATTGTAGTAATAGTAGCAAGAGTAGTAGTCATTGTAGTAGCAATAGTAGCAAAAGTAGTAGTAGGAGTAAGAGGAGTAGTAGTAGTAGTATTAATAGTACCTGTAGTAGTATTAGTTTTAGTAAGAGGAGTAGGTGCAGGTGTAGGAGCAGCAGTAGGAGTAGTAGTAGTAGCAGTAGTAGCAGTACTAGTAGTGGTGGTGGTGGTGTAGTAGGGGTAGTAGTAGTTGGAGTACTAGTTGTAGTAGTATTGGTAGTAGTAATAGTAGAAGTAGTAGTGGTAGTAGTAGTTGCAGTAGTAGTAGGAGTAGTAGTAGTAGTAGTAGTAGTAGTAGTAGTAGTAGTAGTAATAGTGCTAGTAGTAATAGTAGGAGTCGTAGTAAAAGTAGTAGTCATGGTTGTAGCAGCAGCAGTAGTAGCAAGTAGTAGTAGCAGCAGTAGTAGTAGTAGAAGTAGTAGTAGTAGGAGTACTAGTGGTAGTAGTCACAGTTGTTGTTGTCATTGTTGTTGTAGAAGTAATAGTAAGGGTAGTAGTATGAGTAATAGTTGTTGTTGTAGTAGTTGTTGTTATTGTTATAGTAGCAGCAATAGATGTAGTAGTAGTAGTAAAAATAGGATGAGTAGTTGGAATAGTGGTAGCAATAGAAGTAGTAGCAGTAGTAGGAGTAATACTCGAATTAAAAGTAGCAGTAGTATTTGCTGCAGTAGTAGTAGCAGTAGTAGTACTAGTAGGAGTAGTAGGAGTAGTAGTAGGAGTAATAGTACTTCTAGTAGTAGTAGTCGTAGTAGTAGCAGTAGTAGTACTTGTGCTAGTAATAGTAGTAGTAGTAGTAATAATAGTAGTGGTAGTCATAATCGTATTGGTCGTAGTACTAGTAGTAGTTATAGTAGTAGTAGTGTAGTAATACGAGCAGTAGTATTAGTAGCAGCAATAGAATCAGTAGCTGGAGTAGTAGCAGCAGTAGTTGTAGTAGTAGCAGTAGTTGCGGTAGTAGTACTTGTAGTAGTAGTAGTAGTAGTAGTAGTTGTTGTTGTTGTTGTTGTTATAGAAGTAGTAGCAGCAATAGAAATAGTAGTAGTTGTGGTCAAAGTACTAGTAGTTGTGATTGTAGTAGAAGGAGTAGGAGTTATTGTCGGCGTAGTAGTGGTAGTAGTAGTGCAGTAACTATAGCAGTAGTAGTAGTAGTAGAGGTAGTACTAGAAGTTGTACTTCCATTAGTTGGAGAAGTAGTAGCAGTAGTAGTAGAAGTAGTAGCAATACTAGCAGTAGTAGTAGTTCTTATTGTAATAGTAGCAACAATAGTAGTAGCTATGGCAGTTGTAGTAGTAGTAGCAGCCGTAGTTGTATTAGTATTAGAAGTAGTAGCTGTAGTAGTAGTAGCAGTAGGAGTAGTAGGAGTAGAAGTCGTAGTAGTTATAGTAGTCCTAGAAGTAGTAGTAGTAGTAATTATTGTTGTAGTAGTTAAAGTAGTAGTAGTGGCAATAGTAGTAGTAGTACTTGTAGCAAGGGTAGTAGTGGTAGTAGTAAGAGATGTTTTAGTAGTTGTAGTAGTAGCAGTAGTAGTGTTATTTGTAGTAATAGTAGTAGCTATAGGAGAAGTAGTGGTATTAGTAGTTGTAGTTGTAGAAGTAGTAGTCGTAGTAGTAGTATTAGTTGTAGCGATAGTAGTAGTTGTGGTAGTAGGAGGAGGAGTAGTAATAGTGGTAGTAGTGGTAGTTGTTGTTGTTGTAGTTGTAGTAGAAGTAGTAGCTGTAGTAGTTGTAGTAATGGGAGTTGTAGCAACAGCAGTAGGAGTAGTAGTTGTTGTTGTAGTAGTAGGCATAGAAGTAGTAGCAGTAGTAGCGATTGTAGTAGTAGTTGAAGTAGTAATGGTAATAGCAATAGTAATAGTAGTAGCAGGGGTAGTAGAAGTAGTAATAGCAGAAGTTTTACTAGTAGTAGTAGTCATAGTATTAGTACAAGCAGTAATAGTCATTGCAGTAGTAGCAGTTGTAGTAGTAGTAGTATTTGTAGTAGTATTAGTAGTTGTTGTTGTAGTAGTAGTAGCAATAGCAAAAGTAGTAGTAGTAGTAGTAGCAGTAGTAGTAGCAGCAGCAGTAGTTGTAGCAATAGGTGTTGGAGTGTAGTACTAGTAGTTGTTGTTGTTGTAGTAGTAGTAGTAGTAGTATGAGTAGTAGTAGTTGTGTTGTTGTTGTTGTAGTAGTAGTAGTAGTAGTCGTCGTAGTAGTCTAGTATGAGTAGTGTGTAGTAGTTATTAGTCAGTAGAAGAAGTATTAGCAGAAGTTATTAGTTATTGTTGTTATTGAAGGAGTATGAGTAGTAGTTATAGTAGTAGCACTAGAAGTATTAGAAGCCATAGTTGAAGTTTCAGTAGTAGTAGTAGTAGCAATAGGAGAAGTAGTAATAGCAGTAGGAGTAGTATTAGTTGTAGTGGTAGTAGTAGTATTAGTGGTAGGAGTTGTTATTGTAGCAGTAGTAGTTTCGTTAGTAGTAGCAATAGTAACAGTAGTCGTAGAAATATTAGTATTAGTAGTAGTACATGTAGTTGTTGCAGTAGTAGTTGCAGTAGTAGTAGGAGTTGGAGAAGTAGAGTAGGTGTAGTAGCAGTAATTGTAGTAGCACACATAGTATTCGTAGTAGTCATGGTGGTTGTAGCAATAGTTGCAGCTATAGTAGTTGTGATAGTAGCAGTAGTAGTAGTAGTAGCAAAAGAAGTAGTAGTAATAGTAGTAGTAGTAGTAGTAGTAATAGTAGTATTAGCACAAGTTCAGTAGTAGTAGTAGTCGTAGTTGTTGTTATTGTTATAGTTGTCATAGCAATAATAGTAGTAGCATTGGGGGGCTATAGTGGTAGTAGTTGTAGTAGTAGTAGTTATTATAGTAGATGGAGTAGAACCAAAAGTAATTATTGTAGTAGTTTTAGTAGTTGCAGTAGTTGTTGCAATAGTAGTAGTAGTAGTGGTAGCAGTGGTACTCGTAGTAGCTGTAGTAGTAGTAGCAGTTGTTGCAGTAGTAGCACTTGGAGTAGTAGTTATGGTTGTAGTAGTAGTAATTGTAGTAGAAGTAGAAGTAGTAGTAGTAGTAGTAGTAGTAGTAGTAGTAGTAGTAGTAGTAGTAGTAGTAGTAGTAATTATTGTTGTTGTTGTTGTTGTTGCTGTTGTTATTGTTGTTTTAGTAGCAGTACTAGTAATAGTGGTAGTAGTAGTAAGAGTAGTCGTTGTACTACTAGCAACAGTAGTAGTATCAGAGGTAGTAGTAGTAGGAGAATTAGTAGTAACAGAAGTTGTAGTAGTAATAGTGGTAGTAGTAATATTAGGTGTAACAGTTGCAGTAGTAGCAATAGTAGCAGTAATATTAGTGGTAGTGGTAGTAGTGGTATTAATAGTAGTAGGAGTAGTAGCAATAGTAGCAGTCATAGTAGTAGTAGCAGAAATAGTAGTACCAGTAGTAGTAGTAGTAGTAGTAGTAGTAGTAGTAGTAGTAGTAGTATCAATTGTAGTAGTAGCCATAATTGCAGTAGTAATAGTAATAGTAGTAGCCATAGTAGTAGTAGTTGTAGGAGCTATAGTAGTAGTAGTTGAAGGAGCTATAGTAGAAGTAGCAATAGTAGTGGTAGCAGTAGTTGTTGTAGTAGGAGGAGTAGTAATAGTAGCAACAGTAGTAATAGTTGTTGTTGTATTAGTAGAAGTAGCGCTTATAGCAGTAGAGTAGTAGTTGTTGTTGTAGTAGTTGTGGTAGAAGTTTTATTAGCAATAGTAGTTGCTAAAGTAGTCGTAGCAGTAGTAGTAGTAATAAGAGAAGTAATAGTAGTAGTGGTAGTCGCAGTAGTAGTTGTAGCACTAGCAATAGTAGGAGTAGTAATGGTAGTAGTAGTTGTTGTTGTTGTTGGTGTTGACCTAGTAGTAGTAGTAGCTATCGTTCTTGTAGTTGTTGTAGTAGTAGTAGTAGTGGTTGTTGTAGTAGGTGTGGTAGCGGTAGTTGCAATAGAAGTCGCAGTAGTAGTAGTAGTAGGTACAAAGGCAGTAGTAATAGTGGCAGTAGTTATAGTAGAAGTAGTAATAGTAGTAGTAGTAGTAGGAGCTATAGTAGCAGAAGTAATAGCAGCAGCAGTAGTAGTAGTAATACTAGCAGTAGGAGTAGTACTAGTAGCGGTCATTGTTGTGCTATTTGTGTTTTTATTGGGGTAGTAGGAGTAGGGCAATAGTGGTAATTTTAGTAGTAGCAGCAATAGCGGCAGCAGAAGTAGTTGTAGTAGCAGTTGTTGTAATAGTAGTAGTTATAGTAGTTGTCGTAGTTCTTGCGGTAGTAGTTGTCGTAACAGTAGTAGTAGTATTTGTTGCCGCAGTAGTATAGGTAGTCAAAGTAATATAAGTATTGGCAGTAGTAGAAGTAGTAGTACCAGTAGTAGGTGTAGGAGAAGTAGAGTAGTAGTAGTAGCTATAGTTGTAGTAGCACAAGTAGTATAAGTAGTAGTCATGGTGGTAGCAGCAGTAGTAGTAGTACTAGTAGTAGTTGTTGTTGCCGTAGTAGTAGCAATATCTGTAGTGGTAGTTGTAGGAGAAGTAGTAATAATATTAGTAGCAGTGGTAGCAGTAGTAATTGGAGTAGTAGCACTAGTGCAATTATAGTAGTAGTCACAGTCGAAGTAGCAATAATAGTAGTAGTGCTAGTTATACTAGTAGCCGTAGCAGTAGTAGTAGCAGTTGTAGCAGTAATAGTAGTAGTAGCAATTTGCGAAGTAGCAAAAGTAGTACTAGCAGTAGTAATAGTAGTAATAGGAGTAGTAGTCGTAGTAGCAATAGAAATAGTAGTTGCAGTAGAAGGAGTTGTAGTAGCAATAGCAGTAGTATCGATAGTAGTTGTAGTTGTAGTATTAGAAGTGGTAGTAGTAGTCGTAGTAGAAATAGTAGCAGCAGTAGTAGCAGTTGTAGTATTAGAAGTAGCTGTAGTAGTAGTAGTTTTGTTAGTTATAGTCTAAAAGTAGTAACTATAGTAGAAGAAGTAGTAGCAGTAGTTGTTGTAGTAGTTGCAGTAGTATTAATGGCAGTAGTAGCAATAGTAATAGTAGTTGTAGTCACTGTAGTAGTAGTAGTACTAGTAGTACCTATAGTGGTCGTGGTAGTAGTAGTGGTAGCAGTAGTAGTTGCTATTGCGGGAGGAGGAGGAGGAGGAGCAGTAATAGCAGTAGTAGCAGTAGTTGTACGTGTAACTACAGCAACAACATCGGTAGTAGTAGTAGTAATAATAGTAGTAGTGGTGGTAATAGTAGTAGCAGCAGTAGTAGGAGTAAGTGTAGGAGTAGGAGTAGTAGTAGGAGTAGTAGTAGTTGTAGCAGAAGTAGTAGCAAGAGTAGTAGTTGTAGTAGCAACAGTAGTAGTCATAGTAGTAAGAGTAGTAGTAGTAGTAGTAGTAATAGTAGCAATAGTAGTATTAGTTTTAGCAATCAGATTAGTTGTAGGAGTAGGAGTATCAATTGGAGTAGTTGTAGCAGTAGTAGTAGTAGTAGGACTAGTAGTTGTAGTAATAGTAGTAGTTCGCGCAGTAGTTGTACTAGTAGCAGTAGTAGTAGTTGTTGTTGTAGCAGAAGTAGTATTAGTAGTTGTAGTAGGAGTACAACTACTAGTAGTAGTAGTAGTAGTAGTATGTGTAGTAGTAGAAGTAATAGTAACAGCGCTAGTAGTAATAGTAAGAGTAGTAGTGGTAGTGGCAGTAGCAGTGGTAAGAGTAGCAGTAGTAGGACTAGTAGTTGTAGGAGTAGTAGTAGCAGTGGTAGCAGTAGTAGTAGTAGCAGTAGTAGCAGTAGTACGAGTACTAGTAGTAGTAGTGGTAGTAGTAGTAGTAGTTATTATTGTAGTAGTAGTAGTAGTATGAGTAGTAGTAGGAGTAATTCTTGTTATTGTAGTAGTAGTAGCTATTGTTGTAGTAGCAATAGTAGATGTATTAGTAGTATTAGTAATAACAGTAGTAGGAGTAGTGGTAGAATAGTAGTAGCAGTAGCAACAGTAATATTAGAAGTTGTGGCAATACTAGTATTAGCAGCAGCAGCAGCAGTAGTAGTAGTAGTGATAGCAGTAGTATTAAGAGCAGTAGTATAGTAGTAGTTGTTCTTGTAGTAGTAGTAGCAGCAGCAGAAGTAGTAGTACTAGTAGTAGTTGTTGTAGTTGTAGTAATAGTAATCGTTTTGGTAGTAGTACTAGTTGTAGTTATAGAAGTAGTAGTAGTGTAGTAATACGAGTAGTAGTAGTAATAGTAGTAGCAGCAGCAGCAGTAGTAGTAGCAATAGTGGTAACAGAAGCAGTAGTTGTAGTACTTGTAGTAGTAGTAGTTGTTCTTGTGGTAATAGTAGATGTAGTAGTAGTAGTAGTCGGTAGTGGTTATAGTCGAAGTAGTAGTAGTTGTTGTAGTAGTAGAAGGACTAGGAGTTGGTGCAGGCATAGTAGTAGTATTTGTAGCAATAGTAATAGTAATAGTGTAGTAATAGTAGCAGTAGTAGTAGAAGAGGTAGTAGTAGAAGTAGTCCTTGTAGTAGTAGCAAAAGTAGCAGTAGTTGTAGTAGTAGGCGTAGTAGTAGTCATAGCAGTTGCAGAAGTAGTTGTTGTTGTAACAGGAGTAGCAGTAGTAGTAGTGGTAGTAGTAGTAGCAGTAGTAGTAGTAGTAGTAATAGTTGAAGTAGCAGTTGTGGCGAAAGTAGTAGTAGTAGTAGGAACACGAGTAAGAGTGGTTGTAGTATGAAAAGTTTTAGTAGTTGTAGTAGTCACAGTAGTAGTAGTATTTGTAGTAATAGTAGTAGTTGTAGAAGTAGTGGTAGTAGTTGTAGTAGAAGTGAAGTAGCAGTAGCAATAGTAGTAGTAGAGGCAGTATTAGAAGTAGTAGTTGCAGTTGTAGAAGAAGTAGTTGCAGTATTAGTAGTAGTAGAATTAGTAGTAGTAGTAGTTCTGATAGTAGTAGTAGTTGTTGTTGTTGTTGTGGTAGTAGGAGGAGTATTAGTAGCAGTTGTTATTGTTGTTGTAGCATCTCCAGCAGTAGTTGTAGTGGTGGTAATAGTAGTAGTAGTTGCGGTAGTTGTTGTAGTAGTAGATGTAGTAACTGTAGCAGTAGTAGCAGTAGGAGTAGTGCTAGTAGTAGTAGGAGTAGTAGTAGCAGTAGAAGTAGAAGTAGTAGTTGTGGTTGTTGTCGTAGTTGTAGCAATAGTAGTAGTAGTAGTAGTAGCAGGAGATGTAGTAGTAGTGGTAGCAGTAGTAGTAGTAGTAGTAGGGAGGAGGAGGAGGAGGAGGAGGAGGAGGAGTAGTAGTAGCAGTAGTAGTAGTAGTAGTAGAAGTAGTAGTAGTTGTTGTTGTTGTTGTATGAGAAGGTGGAGGAGTGTAGTAGTGGTAGTTGATGTTGTTGTAGTAGTAGTAGTAGTCGCAGTTGTAGTGGAAAGTGTTGCAGTAGAAGTAGAAGTATTAGCAGTAGTAGTAGTAGTAAAAGTAGCAGTATGAGTAGTAGCAGTAGCAGTAGGAGTAGTAATAGTAGTAGTAGAAGTAGTTGTAGTAGTACTAATAGGAGTGGTAGTAGTTTTTGTTGTAGCAGAAGTACTAGTAGTAGTAGTAGAGCAGTAGTAGTAGTAGCAGTAGTTGTAGCTATAGTAGTAGAAGTAGTAGTAGTGGTAGTGCTAGTAGTAGTAGTAGTAGTGGTGGTATT
The DNA here is from genome assembly GCA_005019695.1 of Trichopus zeylanicus subsp. travancoricus. Taxonomy (NCBI): domain Eukaryota; kingdom Viridiplantae; phylum Streptophyta; class Magnoliopsida; order Dioscoreales; family Dioscoreaceae; genus Trichopus; species Trichopus zeylanicus. Next base: position 105,759 of record RXID01021408.1, on the reverse strand, counting down.
AGTTGCGACATTAGTAGTAGCAACAGTATTAGCAGCAGTAGTTGTAGTCATAGTAGTAGTATTAATTGTACCCGTAGATGTAGTGGTAGTAGTAGTGGTAGCAATAGTAGTCATTTTCATAAGAGTAGCGGCAACAGCAGTAGTAGTAATAGTCGAAGAAGTCATAGTAGTAGTAGTAGTAGTACTAGTAGTTACAGTAATAGTAGTAGTACTAGTAATAGAAGCAGCAATAGTAGTACTAGTACTTGTAGTAGTAGTAGTAGTAGTAATAGTAGCGGCAATAATTATTGTACTAGTAAAATTAGTTGTTGTAGGAATAGGTGTAGCAGTAGGAGTAGTCGTAGTAGTAGTAATAGCAGCAGTAGTTGTAGTACTAGTAGAAGTAGTAGCAGTAGGAGTAGTAGAAGTACCAGTCGGAGTAGTAGTAGTAGTAGTCCTATCAATCGTAGTAGTAGAAGTAGTTGCAGCAGTAGTAGTAGTAGTAGCAGGACTAGTAGTGGTAGTCGTAGGAGAAGTTGCAGTAGTTGTACTGGTAGCAGTAGTAGTATTATTTGTAGTAATAGTAGTAGTTGTAGGAGAGGTAGTTGTATTAGTAGAAGTAGTTATAGTAGAACTGAAGTAACACTAGTAGTAGTAGTAGTAGTATAGGCAATAGTAGAAGTTGTAGTTGTAGTAGTAGTAGAAGTAGTTGTAGTAGTAGTAGTAGCAGTTGCAGTAGCAGTAGCTGTTGTTGTTGTAGTATGAGGAGGAGTATTAGTAGTAGTTGTTATTGTTGTTGTAGCATAAGCAATGGTGGTAGTAGTTGTGGTAGTAGTAGTTGTTGTTGTTGTTGCTGTTGTAGTAGGAGTAGTAGGAGTAGGAGCAGTCGTTGTAGTAGTAGGAGTAGTAGTAGTAGATGTAGTAGTAGGACTCGTAGTTGCAGTAGTAGTAGCAGTAGTTATTATTGTTCTTATAGTAGTTGCAGCAATAATAGCAGTGGTAGTAGTAGTTGCAGTAGTAGTAGTTATTGTAGGTGAATATTTAGTGGCAGTAGTAGTTATATTTGTAATAGTAGTAGTCATAGTAATACGTGTAGTAGCAGTAGTAGTACTAGAAGCTGTAACAGTCGTTGTTGTAGTAATAGTTGTAGTAGTAGTATTATTTGTAGTAGTATTACTAGTTGTTGTAGTAGTAGTAGTAGTAGTAGTAGTTGCGGCAGTAGCTGCAATAGTAGTAGTCACAGTAGTAGTAGTAAATGTTGTAGTAGACGTAGAAGTATTAGCAGCAGTAGTGGTAGTAGTAGCAGTAGGAGTATGAGCAGTAGTAGTAGTAGCAGTAGAAGTTATAGCGGTAGCAATAGTTGTTGTATTAGTAGTAGTAGTAGTAGTAGAAGTAGTAGCAGAGGCAGTAGGAGTAGTAATAGTAGTAGTAGTAATAGTAGAAGAAGTAGTAGTAGTTGTAGTACTAGTAGTAGTGGTGGGAGTTATTATTGTAGCCATAGTAGTAGTAGTAGTAGTATAGCAATTGTAGCTGTAGCAGTAGGAGTAGCTATAGTAGTAGAAGTCGTAGTAGTGGTAGTAGTAGTAGTTGTTGTTGGTGTATTAGAAGCAACAACATTAGTAGCAACTGTTGTAGGAGCGGTAGTCGCAGTAGTAGTAGTAGTACTAGTAGTACCCCTAGATGTAGTCATTGTAGTAGTGGTAGCAGTAGTAGTCTTAGTCGTAAGAGTAGCAGCTGCAGTAGTAGTTGTTGTTGTATCAGTAGTAGTAGTAGCAGTAACAGCAGCAGTTGTAGTAGCTGTAGCAGAAGTAGTAATAGTAGTAGTACTAGTAACAGCGCAACCGTCGTAGTAGTAGTACTAGTAGTATTCATAGTAGTAGTAACAGTAGTGGTAGTAATAGGGGTTGGTGTGGGAGTAGGTGTAGCAGTAGGAGTAGTAGTAGTAGTAGGAGGAGGAGGAGTAGTAGTAGTAGTAAGAGTACTAGCAGTAGTTGTTGTAGCAGTAGTAGAAGTAGTAGCAGTTGGAGTAGTTGAAGTAGCATTCGGAGTAGTAGTAACAGTCCTAGTAGTCGCAGTAGTAGAAGTAGTAGCAGTTGTAGTTGCTGTTGTTGTTGAAATAGTTGTAGTTGCAATAGTAGTTGCACTAGTTGCTGGAGTTGGAGTGGTAGTAGTAGGGAAAGTTATAGTTGTTGTAGTAGTAGCAGTAGTAGTATTATTTCTAGTAATAGTAGTAGCTGTAGGAGAAGTAGTGATATTTGTAGTAGTAGTTGTAGTTGAAATGATGTAACAGTAGCAGTAGTAGTAGTAGTAGAAGTAGTAGTAGTAGCAGTAGCAGTATTAGTTGTAGTAGTAGTGGTAGAAGTAGTAGTTGTTGTTGTTGTAGAAGTACTAATAGAAGTTGAAGTTGGGGTAGTAGGAGAAGGAGTTGTAGTAGTTGTTGTTATTATTGTTGTAGCATCAACGTCAGTAGTAGTAGTAGTTGTTGTTGTACTAGTAGTAGAAGTAGTAGCTATAGTAGTAGTAGTTGTAGGAGTAGTAATAGTAGCAGTAGGAAACAGAGAAGTAGTAGTTGTAGTCATTGTAGTAGTAGTAGTAGTCGTCATTGTTGTAGTAGTAGTAGTCGTATTAGTAGCAATAGTAGTAGTAGTAGTAGTAGTAGTAGTATTAGTAGCAATAGTAATAGTAGTAGTAGCAGCAGGAGTAGTAATAGTAGTAGTAGTGGCAATAGTAGCAGTAGTTGCAGTAGTAGTAGTAGTTGTAGTCACAGTAGTAGTACTGGTACTAGTTGTACCCATAGCTGTAGTGGTTCTAGTGGTGGAAGCAGTAGTAGTTGTAGTTGTAAGCGTAGCAGCAGCAGTAGTAGCAGTAGTAGTAGCAGTAGTGGTAATGTAGTAGTACTGGTAACAGCAGCAGCAGCAACAATAGTAGTACTAGTAGTATTAGTAGTAGTTGCAATAGTAGTGGCTATAGTTGTAGTTGTTGTAATAGGGGTAGGTGTAGGAGTAGGTGTAGTAGTAGGGGTAGGTGTAGGAGTAGTAGTAGTAGTAGTAAGAGTTCTATTAGTAGTAGTAGCAGCAACAGTAAGAGTCATAAGAGTAATAGTAGTAAGAGTAGTAGCAGTAGTAATAGTAGTAGTTGTAGTTGTAAGGGTTGGAATAGGACTAGTAGTAGTAATTCAAGCAGCAGTAGTAGTAGTAGTAGTTAATCGAAGTAGGTGTAGTAGTAGTAGTAGCACCAACAACAACAACAACAACAACAACAATAGTAGTAGTAGTAGTAGTAGTAGTAGTAGTAGTAGTAGTAGTAGTAGCAGTAGTAGTAGCCGCAGTAGCACTAGTAGTAGCAGTAACAATAATAGTAGTAATACTTGTATTAGTAGTAATAGTAATAGTGGTAGTAGTGGTAGTTGTAGTAATAGGAGTTACAGTAGTAGTAGCAGCAGTAGTGTAGTAGTAGGCGGAGTAGTAGTAGTAGTAGAAGTAGTCATACTAGTAGTAGTAGCAGCAGCAGTAGTAAGTGTAGTAGTAGGAGTAATAGTTGTAGTTGTAGTAGTAGTTGTACTAGCAGTCGTAGTGGAAATAGTAGTAGTACTAGTAATAGTAGAAGTACTTGTACTAGTAGAAGTAGTAGTAGTAGTAATAACAGGAATAGTAGTAGTTGTAGTAGTGGCCATAGAAGTATTAGTAATAGTAGTAATACTCGAAGTAGTAGTAGTAGTAGTATTGGCTATAGTTGTTGTAGTAGTTGTAGCAATAGTAGTACTAGTATTAGTAGTAAGAGTATTAGTATAAGTAGTTGTTGTAACAGTAGTTGTTGTAACAGTAGTAGTTGTAGTAATTGTACTAGTAGTAGTACTAGTAATTGTTTTGTAGTTGTAGTAGTAGTAGTAGTAGTAGTAGTAGCAACAACAATAGTAGTAATAGTTGCAGTAGTTGTTGTAGTAGTAGTAGTAGCAGTAGTAGTTGTCATAGTAGTTGTAGTAGTAGTAGTAGTAGCAATAGGAGTTGGAGTAGGAGTTGTTGTTGTAGTAGTAGTAGCAGCAGCAGCATTGGCAGGGGTAGTAGTTGTAGTAGGGGTAGTAGTGGCAGTAGTTGTAGTAGAAGTAGGAGTCGGTATAGAGTAGTAGTAGGGGTAGTAGTAGTTGGAGTAGTGGTACCAGTTGGAGTTGGAGTTGTAGTAGTCGTTGTGTTAGCGGTTGTAGTTGTAGTAGTAGTAGTAGTAGTTGGAGTAGTTGAAGTCGAAGTGGTAGCAGTAGCAGTAGTTGTAGCTGCAGTAGTAGTAATAGTAGTTGTAGTAGTTGTAGTAGTAGTAGTTGCAGTAGCAGTAATAGCAATACATGTTGTGGTTGTATTGGTTGTAGTAGTAGTTGTAGTTGCAAAAGTAGTAGTAGTAGTGCAAGTAGTCGTAGTGTAGTAGTAGCAGCAGAAGTTGTAATAGCAGCAGCAGTAGTAGTAGTTGTAGGAGTAGTAGTTGTAGTAGCAATAGTAGGAGGTGCAATAGTTGTAGCTGTAGTAGTAGCAGTAGTAGTCATACTTGGAGTAGTAGTAGTTGTTGTTGTTGTAGTAGTTGAAGTAGTTGAATTAGTAGTAGTAGTAGTAGTATAAGCAGTAGCAGCAGTAGCAGCGGTAGTAATAGTACTAGCAGCAGTATCTATAGCAACAACAGTAGTAGCAGCAGCAGCCTCGGCAACGGCAGCAGCAACAGGACTAGCAGCAGGAGTAGTAGTAGCAGTAGTACTACTGCTAGTAGTAGTAGTAGTATCAGAAGAAGTAGTAGTATGAGTGGTAGTTGTAATTGTTGTAGGAGTAGTAGTAGTAGGAGCAGTAGTGGTGGTGGTAGTAGTAGTAATAGGAGGAGGAGGAGGAGTAGTAGTAGCAGAAGTAGTAGTAGTTTTGGTAGTAGTTGTAGTAGTAGGAGGAGATTTAGTAGAAAAACTTGTAGAAGTAGTAGTAATAGTAGTAGTACTTGTTGTAGTAGTAGTAGTGGTAGTAGCAGTAGAGGGAGTTAAGAGTAGTAGTAGTAGCAGGAGTAGTAGGAGTAGGAGTAGTGGTAGAAGTAGTTGTAGTAGTAGCAGCAGCAGCTGGAGTTACATTAGCAGCAGCAGCTGTTGTGGTAGTGTTAGTAGTAGTTGTAGTATTACTTGTAGTTGTAGTAGTAGAAGTAGTGGTAGGAGTAGTTATGGTAGTAATATTAGTTGCATTTTTTGTAGTTGCAATAGTAGCAAAAGTTGTTGTCATAGTAGTAGTAGTAGGAGCAGGAGTAGCAGCATGAGTTGGAGTAGGAGTAGTAGTAGTGTTAGGAGTAATAGTAGTAGAGTAGTAGTAGTAGGAGTAGTAGCTGTAGTAGCAACAGTAGTAGTAGAGTAGTAGTTGTTGTTATTGTTGTTGTAGTACCAGTAGTAGTAGTAGTAGTAGTAGTAGCAATAGTAGTAGTAGTAGTCGTCGTAGTAGCAGTATTAGTAGTAGTAGGAGCAGTAGCAGTTGTAATAGTAATAGAAGCAGCAGGAGCAGGAGCAGTAGCAGTAGCAGAAGAGTTAGGAGTAGTAGTAGTAGGAGTTATAGCAGCAGTTAGAATAGTTGTTGTAGCAATATTAGTAGTAGTAGCAGTTGTAGTAGGAGTATTAGGATTAGTAGTAGTCATAGTAGCAGTTGTAGTAGGAGTATTAGGATTAGTAGTAGTCGTAGTAGCAGTTGTAGTAGGAGTATTTTGATTAGTAGTAATCATAGCATTACTAGTACTAGGAGTAGCAATAGCAGTAGCAATAGTAGTAGTAGTAGTCATTGTAGTAATAGTTGGAGTAGTACTAGTTGGATTAGGAGTGGGACTAGTAGTTGGATTAGTAGTAGTTGAAGTAGTGGTACTAGTAGTAGTACTAGTAGGAGTAGTAGTATTGTTAGTAGGAGTTGTTGTAGTAATTGGAGTTCAAGTTGTAGTAGTAGTAGCTGTAGTAGTAGTAGTAGTAAGAGTAGAAGTAGTAATGGGAGTTGGAGTAGTAGTAGTAGTAGGAGGAGGAGTAGTAGAAGTAGTAGTAGTAGAATTAGGAGCAGGAATTGTTGTTGTAGTAGTAGTACTAGTAATAGTAGTAGTAGTAGTAGCAGCAGTTGTTGAAAGAGTAGTTGTAGTAGTAGTCGTACTAGAAGTAGAAGTAGCAGTAGTAGTAGTAGTAGTTGTCGTAGTGGTAGAAATCGGAGTAGTAGTTGTAGTACTAGTGATAGGAGTAGCTATAGCTGCAGTAGCGGTCGTAGTAGTAGTTGGAGTAGTAGTAGTAGTAGCAATAGTAGTTGCAGTAGTAGTGGTTGTTGTAATTGCATTAGTTGTTGTAGTAGTAGTAGTAGTTGTAGTAGTAGTGGTAGTAGTAGTAGAAGCAGTAGGAGTTGTAGTAGTAGTAGTGTTAGCAGTAGTAGTTGTAGTAGGAGGGGAAATAGTAGAGTTAGCTATAGCTGTAGTAATAGTATTAGTAGTAGTACTAGTAGCAGTAGTAGCCAGAGCTATAGTAGTAGTTGCAGTAGCAACAATAGTAAGAGTAGTTGCTGTAGGAGTAGCAATAGTAGTGGTAGGAGAAGTTATTGTAGTAGTAGTACCAATAGTAGCGTTAGTAGTCATAGCAGCAGCAGTAGTAGTGTTATTGTTGTTATAGTAGTAGTGGGATTTGCAGTCGTAGTAGTTGTGTTTGTAGCGATAGTTGTAGAAGTACAAGTAATAGTATGAGTGGTACTAGTGATTGTAGTAGTAGTAGTAGCATCAGTAATAGTAGTAATAGGAGTAGTAGTAGTAGTTGCAGTAGCAGTAGTAATAATAATTTGATTAGTAGTAGTAGTAGTAGCAGCAGCAGCAGTTGAAGTGGTTGTAGTATTGCTCACAATCGTAGTAGTTGTAGGGGTTGGAGTAGAAGTAGAAGTAAAAGTAGTAGTAGTTATAGTAGTAATAGTAGTAGCAGTGGAAGGAGTAGGAGTAGTAGTAGGACTAGTTGGAGTAGGAGTAGTAGTAGAATTACTAGCAATAGTAATAGTAGCAGCTGTAGCAGCAGCAGTAGCAGCTGCAACAACAGCAACAGCAGCAGCAGTAGTAGGAGTAGCAGCAGTAGTAGTAGTTGTTGTAGTTGTAGTAGCAGTAGTAGTAGCGGTAGTAGTAGCAGTAGTAGTAGTAATAGTAGCAGTAGGAGTTGGAGTAGGAGAAGGAGCTATAGTAGTAACAGTAGCAGTGATAGTAGTAGTAGTAGAAGTCAGAGTACAAGTAGTTGCAGTTGTGCTAGTAGAGTAGTAGTAGTTGTTGTAGCAGTATTAGGAGTAGGAGTAGCAATAGTTGTTATAGGAGTAGAAGTAGTAGTAGTAGGAGTAGTAGTAGTAGTAGCACTTGAAATTGTAATAGTACTAGTAGTAGTGGTGGTGGTAGTAATAGTAATAGTAGTATCATTACTAGTAGTAACAGAAATAGTAATAGTAGTAGTAGTAGTAGTAGTAGCAGCAACAACAACAAAAGTAGTAGTAGTAGGAGTAGGAGTAGGAGTAGCAGTAGTAGTAGCACTTGCAGTTGTAATAGTTTTAGTAGTTGTTGTTGCAGTTGTAGCAGCAGCAGCAGCAGCAGCAGCAGCAGCAGTAGCAGTAGTAGTAGTAGTAGGGGTAGTACTGGCAGTAGTAGTAGCAGGAGTCGTTATAGGAGTAGTCATAGCGATAGTAGTAGTTTGAGTAGTTGTACTAGTAGTACTGGTCGGAGTAGAATTAGCAGTTTCAGTTGGAGTAGGAGTAGGAGTAGTAGTTGCAATAATAGAAGTAATAGCAGTAGTAGTTGTAGTAGCAGTAGTGGTGCTTGTAGTGGTTGTTATAGTAGGAGCAGTAGTAGCAGTAGCACTTTTAGTTGTAATAGTAGTAGTAGTAGTAGAAGTAGTAGTAGGGGGAGCAGGGGTAATAATATTAGTGATAGTAGTGATAGTTGCAACATTAGTAGTAGTGGGACGAGTAGTGGTAATAATAGTAGTAGTAGTAGTAGTGATTGTTGTAGCATCAGTCATAGTAGTAAAACTATTGTTAGTTGTGGTAGTGGTAGTAGGGTTTGGAGTAAGTGTAGTCGTAGAAGTAGTAGTAGTTGTAGTAGTAGTTATAGTAGCAGCAGCACAAGTAGGAGTAGTAGTACTAGTAGTAGTAGTAGTAGTAGTAGTAGTAGTAGTAGTAGTAGTAGTAGTAGTAGGAGTAGGAGTACGAGTAGGAGTAGGATTAGGAGTAGGAGGAGTAGTAGAAGTTGTAGCAGTAGTGGTCGCAGTAATAATAGTAGTATTAGTAGTAATTGTAGTAACAGTAGTAGTGGAAGTAGTAGTAGTAGTAGTAGGCTTAGTGTTAGTAGTATTACGAGTAGTGGTGCTCATAGTAGTAGCAGGAGTAGCAGTTGGAGTTGGTGTAGGAGTAATAGTAGTACTTGGCATAGCAGTCGTATTTTTAGTTGTAGTTGTAGTAGTTGTTGTTGTAGTAGGACTAGTAGCTATAAAGGCGGTAGCAATAGCTGTAGTAGGAGCAGTAGTAGTAGCAACAGTAGTTGTTGTAGTAGTAGTAGTTGTAGGAGCAGGAGGAGATGTAGTAGTAGTAGTTATTGTAATAGTAGTGCTAGTAGTCATAGTAGTAGTAGCCGTACAACAGTAATAATAGTAGTAATGGTAGTAGAAGTAGTAGGAGTAGTAGTTCGAGTAGTAGTAGTAGGTGTAGTAGTTGTAGTAGTTGTAGCAATAGTAATCGTAGTAGTAGTAGTTATTGTTGTTGTAGTAGTAGTAGAAGTAATAGTAGAAATAGTAGTAGTAGGTGGAGGAGGAGGAGGAGCAGCAGCCGCAGTAGCAGTAGCAGCAGTAGTCGTAGTAGTAGTAGTAGTAGTAGGAGTCGAAGCAGGAATAGTAGTAGTATTAGTAGTACTATTAGTAGTATTTATAGCAGTAGTAGCAATAGGAGGAGTAGTAGTCGAAGTAGTAGCAGCAGCAGTAGTACTAGGAGAAGGAGTAGTCGTTGTAGTAATAGTAGTAGTAGTAGTGGTTGTAATAGGGTAGTAGTAGTGGTGGTAGCAGTAGGGGAAGCAGATGTAGTTGTAGAAGCAGTAGCAGTAGTAGTAGTAAGAGTACTAGTAGGTGTAGTAGTTGTAGTAGTAGTAGAAGTTGTTATAGTAGTAGTAGCAGTAGCAGTAGCAGTAGGAGGAATAGTTATAGTTGTGGTAGTAGTAGTAATAGTAGTGTTAGTAGTAGTAGTTGTTGTCGTTGTAGTAGTAGTTGTAAAAACAGCAGTAGCAGCAATAGTAGTAATTTAGTATTAATAGATATAGTAGTAGTTGTACGAGTTGGAGTAGGAGTAATAATGGTAGTAGTAGTAGTAGTAATTGTAATAGTAGTAGGAGTAGTAGGAGTATTAGTAGCTGCAGTAGTGGTAGCAGTAGTCGTAGAAGTCATTGTAATTGTATTAGTATTAGTAGTAGAAGTAGTAGTAGAAGCTGTAGATTAGTTGTAAATATTCATATTAGTAGTTGTTGCAGTAGTAGAAGAAGTAGTAGTAGTGACAGTAGTAGTAAAACTAGTAGTACTAAGACATGTAAGAGTAATAGTAGCAGTAGTAGGAGTAGCAATAGTAGTAGAAGTTGTATGAGCAGCTGCAACAACAGCAATATTAGGCGCTGTTGTAGTAGGAGCTGGAGTGGTAGTAGTAGTAGCAAGAGTAGAAATAGGTGTAGAAGTAGTAATGATCATAGTAGTAGCAGTAGAAGTCGTAGTAGTAGTAGGAGTGGGAGAAGTGGTAGTAGTAGTAGGTGTAGGAATAGTAGTAGTAGTAGCACAAGTAGGAGTAGGACTAGTGCTAATCCTGCTGTTGCTACTACTATTACTACTACTTCTACAACTACTACCGCTACTATAATCACTGCTACTTCCGCCACTACTACTATTGCCACTATTACGGCTACTATCGCTACTACTTCAACCACTACTGCTACTATTGCCACTACTTCCATGGCTACTGCTTCTATTGCTGTTACTACTACTACAGCAATTGCTATTGTCACTACTGCCACTACTGTTACTTCTACAACTACTACAACTGCTACTTCTGCTTCTACTACTACTATTACTAGTACTACTGCTACTGCGGCTTATACAGCTACTGCTACTACTACTACTACAATTGCTAATACTAGTGATACTACTACAAATACTAGTACAACTACTACAACTACAACAACAACTACTACTACTACTACTCCATCTCCTCCAACTATTATTTTTGTTACTGCTAGTACTGCTACAACTACTGTTGCTGTTGCTACTACTACTATTATTACTATTACTACTACTACTACTACTACTACTGCTGCTACTGCTATTACTACTACTACTACTATTGCTACAACTGCTATTACTACAACCACTACTACAATCGATACTAATGCTACCACCATTACTACTACAACTACCGTTTCTGCTACTGCTACTACTTCTGATACTACTACTACTGCTAGTGCTACAAATACTGCTATTAGAACTATAGCTACTGCTGGTACTACTACCTCTTCGACTACTAACACTTCTCCTACTATTACTACTTCTCTTATTACTACTACTACTCCTCCTCCTCCTCCTCCTCCTCCTACTACTACTACTACTATTACCACTACTACTCCTACTACTACTACTATTACTACTACTACTACTCCTAACACTCCTACTACTACTACTGCTACTGTTGCCATTACAACTACTACATCGGCAACTACTATATCTACTACTACTGCTGCTGTTACTACTACCACTACTACTAGGACTACTACTACTGCTACTACTACTACAACTACAAGTGCTACTATTAATACTACCACTGCTACTACAACAACTAGTACTACTAACACTAATATTACTACTTCAACTGATACTACTACTATGACTACTACTCTTCCAACTACTCCTACTACTACTTCTACAACTATTCCAACTCCTACTCCTACTACTGCTACTACCCCTACTCCTGCTACTACTATTGCTACTACTACTACTACTTCTACTATTATTCCTACTACTACTCCGACTAATACTACTACTACTCCTACAACAACAACTACTACTAGAACAACTATGGCTGCTGCCACCACTACTCGAACAACAACAACTCTTACTACTACTACTATTACTGCTACTACTATCACTACTTCTAATCCAACTCCTACTTGTGCTACTCCTACTCCTACTCCTACTCCTCCTACTACTACTGCCACTACTCATACTCCTCCTCCTCCTCCTAGTACCACTACTTCAATTCCTTCTACTACTATTACCACAACAACAACAACTACTACTAATGCTACTATTGCGACTTCTGCTACTACTTCTATTGCTACTCTTACTACTACTATTACTACTACTACTACTACCACTACATCTACTGCTACTGCAACTACTACTTCTACTACTACTACAACAACTATTGCTACTTCTACAACTACTACAATTGTTACTAATACTACTACAACTACTGCTACACCTACCGCTACTACTACTGCTATTCTACTACTATTACTTGTACTACTACTCCAATTACTGCTTTTGTTACTATTACTACGACTACTACTACTACTACTACTACTACTACTACTACTACTACTCCTCTTACTACTTTTGCTATTGCAGCTACTACTTCTATTGCTTCTGCTGCTACTGCTTATCCTCCTCCTCCTCCTCCTCCTACTACTACTACTATTACTCCTCCTCCTCCTCCTCCTACGATTACTGCTACAACACTACTACCACTACCACTACTACTAATGCCACTTCCAATACTAGTACTATTATTACTACTACTTCTACTACTGCTACTACTTTTACTACTACTACAACTATTATTGCTACTGCTACTACTACTACTACTACTACTACTATTGTACTACTGTTGTTGCTGCTACTACTACTCCTACTACCACTACTAGTACTACTATTACTACTCTGACTTCTACTACATGTACTACTCCTATTACTAATCCTACTACTACTACTACAACTACGACTACTACTAGTACTACTACTACTATTACTAGTTTTGCTGCTACTACTGCTGGTCCTAACACTACTACTACTACTACCACTACCACTACCACTACTACTCCTCGTATAACTACATCTACTAGCACTACTACTCCAACAAATACTTCTATAATTACTATTACTACGACTTTCACTTCTACAACTGCTACTAGTACTACTACCAGTACTATTATTATTATACTACTGCTGCTGCTACCATTGCTATGACTACTATGAGTAATACTCCCACTACTACTTCGACTACTACTTCGATTGCTACAAATATTACTACGATTACTACTACTACTACTACTACTACTAATCCTGTTGCTACTACAACTACAACAACAACAACTACTACTACTAATCCTATTGCTACTATTACTACAACAACAATAACTACTACTATTACTACTCCTACTACAAGTACTATGACCTCTACTAGCTCTACTACTCCTACTACTACTACTATGACCTCTACTAGCGCTACTACTCCTCCTCCTTCTACTACTACTAGTGCTACTACTCTAACTAGTAATCCTTCTCCTACATGTATTCCTACTACTACTCGCCGTACTACCACCACCACCACCACCACCACCACTACTACTACTACAACTACTACTACTACTACAACTAAATCTACTACTACTACTACTACTACTACTACTACTACTACTACTACTACTACTACTACTTCTATTTCTATTGCTACTACTACTGCTACTAGTAGTAGTATTACCACAACTACTACTGCTATTGTTACTTCTGCTACTACTACTACTACAACTAATTTGACTACTATAACTGCTATTATTGTTGCAGCTATTGCGACTATTACTACTGCTACTACTATTACTCCTCCTCCTATTGCTACTACTGCTACTACTGCGCCACTAGTACTACTACTACTCCTATTGCTACTACAACTACTACTGCTACTACTGCTGCTACTATTAAAACTACTGCTACTACTTCTTCTACTGCTACAGCTACTACAACTACTACTACAGCTACTACTACTGTGACTACTTCTCCAACTACTAGTACTAGCGCTACTTCTACTACTTCTACTACTACTATTACTGCTACTACGATTGCCACTACTGCTACTACTATAACAAACACTACTAGTACAACAATAATAACTACTACGACTACCACTACTACAACTGCTAGAACTACTACTCATAGTAATGCTACTAGTACTACTGTTTCAACTGCTATTGCTACTACTACTACAACTATTGCTTCAACTGCTATTGCTACTACTACAAATATTACAGCTACCGTTATTACTACTAGTGCTACCGTTACTACTCTTGCGACAACTATTGCTACTACTCTTGCTGCTACTACTAGTACTCATACTACTACTATTGCTGCTACTGCTAATACTACTGCTGCTGCTACTACTATTGCTACTGCTACACTTGCTACTACTACTACTTCAGTTACTACAACTATTACTACTCACACTAATACTATTGCTGCTAATAATAGTATTAGTATTAAAACTACTACTACTACTACTTCTACTTCTACAACTACAACTAAGACAGCCACTACTACTTCTGCTACTACTACTACTATAGCAACCACTGCTATGACTGCGGCTATTATTATTACAACTACAGCTACTACTACCACGACGACTACTACTACTAGTATTACAACAACTACTGCTGCTAATAATGTCGTAGTTGCTCCAACTACTACTACTACCACAGCTACTACTATTACTACTACTACTAGTAATGCTACTTCTATTGATGCAAATATACTACAACTACTATTTCAGCTACTTTAGCTACTAATACTACTTCTCCAACTACTACATCTACTACTACCATTGGCACTATTGCTACTGCTACAACTTCTATGATGACTATTGCAACTACTGCTGCTGCTACTGCTACTACTACAACAACTACACCTACTACTATTGTAGCTGCTGCTACTACTACTACTACTAATACGACTACGACTACTACAACTATGACAACTACCACTACTACTACCAATACCAACACTACTGCTGCTGCTGCTGCTCCTGCTATTGCTAACACTACTACTGCAAATACTATCACCATACTACTGCTCTATAATTGCTACTACTACTATTACTTTTGCTACTAATACTACTTCTACTACTACTACTATTGCTGCTGCTGTTGTAGCTACTGCTGCTACAACAACTACTACTAATACTACTACTACTGCTACTGTTGCATCTACCACTATTACTATTATCATACCTACTTCTCCTACTACTATACCCACTTCTTCTCCTACTGCTACAACTGCTACTACTGCTACTACTTCTACCATTATTATTACTGTTGCTACTGTTGCTACTACTACTACAGCTGCTACTGCTACTACTACTACCCCGACCAAAACAATAAGTATTGCTACTATTGCTACTGGCGCTAATTCAACTACTACTCCTATTACTACTACCACTACTACAACTAATACTACTACTACTACAACTACTACTACTATAACTACTACTACTACTACAACAACTACTATTGCAATTACTACTACTACTACTACTATAACAACTACTACTGCTACTACCATTACCACTACTACTACTAATACTATTACTACAACAACAACAACAACTCTACTACTACTACTGCTTCTGCTACTACTATTGCTACTACTATTCCTAATACTACTATAGCTTCTACTATTACTACAACTACTATAACTACATCTATTGCTACACCTACTACTCCTCCAATAGCTACTACAACAAATCCTGTTACTATTACTACTACCACTACTACTACTTCTCGTACTCCTTAACTAACGCCTACTACTACTACTTCCACGACCACTACTACTACCACCACCACCACCACTAGTACTACTATTTCAACTACTACTACTACTCCCATAATAATAACAACAACAACAACTACTACTACTAGCACTACTGCTACTACTACAACAACAACAACAACAACTACTACTACTATTATAAGGAGGAGTAGTAGTACTATTACTATTACTATTGGTGCTGTTGCTACTCCTACTACTATGACTATTACTACTACTACTATTATTGCTACAACTAATACTACTACAACAAGTACTACTTCCATAACAACAACAACTACTACTTCTGTTACAGCTACTACTCTACTATTAAAGCTATTACTATACTGCTACTGCCACTACCGTTACTACTATTGCTACTTCTACGACTCCTGCTACTACTCGTAACACTACCACTACTACTTGTACTCTTACATTTACTCCTACAACTAGTACTACTCCTCCTATTACTACTAGTACTACTAATGTTGCTACTACTACTACTACTGCTACTATTACTATTTCTACTATTACTACTGCTACTACAACAACTCAAACTACTACACCTACTACTACTCTGACTTCTTCTACCACTACTCCTACTACAACTGCTACTAATATTACTACTCAAATACTACTACAATTACCACTACACTTACTGCTACTACTGTTGCTGCTGTTGCTATTACTACTACTACTACAACTACTATTACGACTACTATTACTACTTCTGTTACTACTACTACTACTACAACTATTGTTGCTAATACTACTATTACTACTACTACTACTACTACAACTACTACTACCTGCCCTCCTCCTCCTACAACTACAACAACTATTATTGCTACTACTTCTAGTACTTCTACTACTTCATCTTCAACTACTCCTACTACTACTACTATTACTACTGCTATTGTTGTTGTTGCTGCTACTACAACAACTACTATTATTGCTACTTTATTACTAATTCTACTAGCACAACTCGTACTGCTACTCCTACTGCTACTCCTACTACTACTCCTCCTCCTCCTACTACTACTACGAACACTATTACTACGGCTGCTAGTACTTCCATTGCTAAAATAACTACTATTGCTACTAGGACTACTACTACTGCTGCTGCTACGATAACAACAACTACTACTACTACTTCTACTACTACTCCTACTCTCATTACTACTCCTACTTCTACTACTACTACTACAACAACAACAAAAACTACTGCTACTACTTCTATCACTACTACTGTTGCTATTAGTACTACTACAACAACAACAACTACAACTACAACTACTGCTAATACGACTACTACTACTATTACTGCCACTTCTACCACTACTACTATTACTTCTACTTCTGCGGCTGCTGCTGCTACTCGTACTACTATTACTACTCCTGCTGCTCCTGCTGTGACTACTACTACAACTGTGACTACTGCTAATACTACTGCTACTTCTACTACTAATGCTGCACCTACAACTACTCCTACTCCTACTACTATTATTACTACCCCAACTACTACTACTGCAACTATTACAAACTACTACTACTCTACTACTATTACTACTGCTACTACCACTACTACTACTCCGACAGACACTACTACTTCTCCGACTAAAACGATTATTACTACCAATGCTAGTACTACTCCTGTGACTACTACAACTACTCCTACTACAACTACTAATATTGCTACTACTACTACTCCTATGACTACTCTACCATTGCTACTACCACTACAACTAATACTTTGATCACTACTACTACTCCTATTACTATTACTATAGCAACTGCTACTACAATAACAACAACCACTACTACTATTACAACAACAACAACTACTACAACAACTACTACTAATACTTCTCCTACTACTACTACTACAACAACAACTAAAATTAATACTGCTGCTGCAATTACTCCTACTACTACATCTACTGCTACTATCATTAGTACTAGTACTACTACTTCTACAACAACAAAAACTATTACTAATACTACTATTCCTTCTACTACTGCAACTACTTTTCTGATCACTCCTACTCTTACTACTCCTATGACTACAACTGCTAGTATTACTACTAGTACTAGTACTAGTACTACTACAACTACTACTGTTGTTGTTGTTCTTACTGCTACTAATACTACTACTACCACCACCACCACCACCACCACTACTACTACTGTCATTACCACTACAACGACTACTCCTACTAGTCCAGAGATTACTACTACTACTGCGAGAATAACTACTTCTACTACTGCCACTACTACTACTTCTACTGCTACTGCTACTACTACTCTACTACTGTAGCTACTACTACTTTGCTGTTGTTGCTTCTACTCCTACTACTGCAACTACTAGTACTACAACAATTACTAGTACTACTACTTCTACTACTACTACTTCTACTGTACCAACCACAACTACTGCTACTACGACTAATGCTACTGCTGCAACAATAATTGCAACCACTACAACTACTACTGCTATTACAACTTCTATTGTTACTAATACGACAAATACTACTACTGCTACTACTTCTGCTACAACGGCTACTACTTCTAGTACAACTACTACTGCTCCTTTCGCTATTAATAGTATAACAAATAGAGCAGCTACTTCTGTTCTTGTTGTTGCTGCTACTACTACTACTATTTGCTACTGCTGCTGCTACTTATAATACTACCATTGCGGCTACTGCTATTATTGTTGCTACCAGTGTGACTCCTAATACAACTACTAGTACAGCTACTACTGCTGCTGCTGCTACTCCTACTGCTACTAATACAACAACTACTACAACTGCGACTACTACCACTACTACTACTACTACCACAACAACAGCAACAACTACTGCTACTACTACTACTACTAGTACTACTACTACTATTCCTACGATTGCTACTGCTACTGCTACTATTACTTCACATACTACAACCTCTACTTCTACTACTACTACTACTAATACTATTTTTATTGCTGCTGCTACAATTACTACACTACATCTACTACTACTACTATTGCTACTAACGTTACTACTAGTACTAGTACTCCTAATACAATGACTACTAATACTACTGCTACAACTACTACTACTACTACTACTACTACTACTACTCCCACTACTATAGCTACTATTACTACCACTATAACTACTACTCCTAGTACCACTACTACTACAAATGCTACTGCCACTACTAATAATGCTACAACTACTACTACTCTTGCTACTACTACTACAATAACAATAACAACAACAACTACTACTACTTCTCCACCTACTACTAATGCTAGTGCTACTACTGCTACATCTACTACTTCTTCTAATACTACTAATACTACTTCCCCTACTACTACTACTACTATGACTATTTATCCTCCTCCAAATACTAGTACTACTACTTCTACTACTACTGCTACTACTTCATCTACAACTATTAATATTACTACTATCACAACTACAACAACTACTAGTACCACTACTTCTACTACCACTACAACTAATACTACTACTCTGCTACCACTACAACTAATACTACTACTACTGCTATTGCTAGTACTACTACTGCAATAACTGCTAGTAGTAGAACTACTATTGCTGCTGCTACTACAACTGCTACTACTTCTTCTACTACGGCTGCTGCTGCTGTGACCATAACTACTACTACCACTGCTACTACTACTACTGCTACTACCAAAACATATACTACTACTACTCCTCCTGTTGCAGCTGTCACTACCACTACTACTGCGGCTGCTACCACTACTACTATTGTTGCTACTGCTACAACTACTACTAGTATTGTGGCTATGACTTCTAATACTACAACTACTACTACTGCAGCTTCGACTACTGCTACTGCTACTACTACTACTACTACTACTACTTTTACTATTGCTACTGTTGCTCTTGCTGTTGTTGTTGCTACTGCTACTACCACTACTAATACTACTACAACATCTCTTATGACTACTAGAATTGCTACAACTACTACTACTACTTCTACTTCTACAACTACTTGTACTACTGGTACTACTTTTGCCATGACTACAACTTCTAGTACTACTACAGCTCCTACTGTTACTATTACAACAACTACAGCTAGTACTATTATAACTACTACTACTGCTGCTACCATTGCTACTACAACTACTACTTCCACTACTGCTACAATTGCTGCTACTATTGCTACAATTGCTACTACTACTACAACTACTACTGCTTCTACTACTTCTACTATTGCTTCTACTACTGCTACTACTGCTACTACTTCCACTACTGGTACTACAACTACTACTACTTCTGCTGTTGCTGCTATTGTTGTAGCTACTACTACATCTAGGACTACTTCTTGTACTCCTAATACAACTGCTACTATTATGGCTGCTACTACTACTACAATTTGTACTGTTGCTACTACTTTTGCTACTACTATTACAACTACTAGTGCTACTCCCACTACTACTACACTTGTTACTTGTACTACTACTACAACTAATACTTCTAGTACTACTACGGCTACTACTACAACTGTAACTTCTACGAGTAGTAATACTACTTCTGCTTCTACTACCATAAATGCTACTACTTCTTCTACCACACCTGTTGCAGCTATGCCTACTACTACTACTACCGCTGCCACTACTACTACTACGACTACTACCACAACTACTACTACAGCACCTGCTGTCACTACTACTACTACTGCCACTACTTCTACTGTTGCTGCTATAAGTACAACTACTAATTCTACTACAAGTACTGTAGCTACCACTAACAATAGTACAACTACAACTACTATAGCTTCGAGTACTCCGACTACTGTTGCTACCGCTACTACTACTGCGGCTAGTACTACTACTACTACTCCTGCTTTTGGTGCTGCTACAACAACTACATCTTTTACAACTACTGCTGCTTCTACTATGACTGCTGCTACTACCGCCACAACTTCTAATTCTACTACTACTTTTACGATGACAACAACTACTACTTTTGCTACTACTGCTACTACTACTACTACTGCTACTTTTGCTGCTACTATTACTATTACTAACACAACTGCTACTACTACTACTACTACGACAACTACTTCTATTACTACTACTACTACTACTACTACACCTACAACTAATGCAACTACTACTTCTCCTACCCCTAATATCACTTCTACTACTATGTCTGCTACAACTATTGCTTCTGCTTTTTCAACTACTACTACTTGTACTACATGAACTACTCTTCCAACGACTACTACTACTACTACTACTACCACCACCACCACCACTACTACTACAGCTACTACTCTTGCTACAACTACTGCAACTGCTACTACTACTGCTACTGCTACTACTACTACCACTATTACTACTACTTCTACTGCTACTGTTACTACCACTATTACTATTACTATTACTGCTACTACTATGCCTACTATTATTGCTAAAACATCTGCTACCACGGCTACTATTGCTGTTGCTACTACTACTACTACTTCTACTATTGCTACAACTACGACTACAACAATTGCCGCTACTACTGCTACTACTACTACTACTACTATTGTTGCTGCCACGACTATTGCTATTACTACTGCTGCTACTACAACAATTACTACTACAATTGCAACTACTACTGCTACTCCTACAATTACTACAACTACTACTGCTACTACAACTACTACAACTATTACTACTAGGGCTCCTAAAACTGCTACTACTATTAGTACAACTAATGCTACTATTGTTGTTGTTGTTGCTACTACTACTACTTCAGCTACTACTACTACTGCTACAACCATTGCTACTACTTCTACTACTACTACTACTGCTACTACGACTGCAACTTTCGCTCAAACTATTACTACTACTACTACTATTACTACAACTACTGCTCCTAATTCTACTACTACTACCACTACAACAATGACAACTACTACTACTACCATTTCTACACCAACAACTTCAGCTAAAGTACTACTTCTGCTGCCTCTCCTCCTCCTCCTCCTCCTCCTCCTCCTCCGACTACTACTACTACTACTACTACTACTACTACAAGTACTGCTACTACTACTACTACTACTACTACTACTACTACTACTACTACTACTACTATTCCTACTACTATTGCTGCTGCTGCTAATACTACTGCTCCTACTACTACTAGTACAACTACTACTCCTACTGCTGCTATTATATCTGTGATTACTACTACTATTGCTTCTACTACTACTACTACTACCACTACTGCTGCTACTACTGCTGCTACTACTACTAGTTCTACTAATACTACTGCTAGCACTACTAGTTCTACTATTACTGCTGCTACTACTACTACTTCTATTTCTAATCCTACTACTACTACTTGTATTAGGAGGAGGACTACTATGACTCGGATTGCCACTCCTACTCCAACACCTACTCCTACCACTACTCCGATAATTACAACTACTACAACAACTATGACTCCTCTATCTTCTACTACTACTTCTACTACTACCACTACTATTGCCACTTCTACTACTATTACTACTATTACTACTATTACCACTACTACTACTACTTGTACTACTACTACAACAACTACCACTACTGCAACTACTAATACTACTACTTCTATTACTAGTACAACAAATACTACTACTACTACTACAACTACTCCTACTACAACTACTACTACCACTGCTCCAATTACTATTACTCGAACTCCTACTCTTACTACTACTACTAATACTACTAATACCACTTATAATCTTAGTACTCATACAAATACAAATACTGCTAATACTACAACCACTAATACTAGTTCTTCTAGAACAACAACAACTACTACTGCTGCTGCTCCTACGACTCCTCCAACCACTTCTACAACTACTACTACTCCTACTACTGCTACTATGACCCCTGCTCATACTCCTACTCCTCCTCGTACTACCACTTGTACTACTACAAGTACTACTACTACTACTACTACTACTACTACTACTACTACTACTACTACTATTATTACTACTAAGACAACTAGTACTACTACTACTACAACTACTTCAACAACAACAACTACTACTGCTACCATCACTAGTACTACTGCTACTACTACTATTACTACTATTTCCACAACTACTACTCCTACAATTACCACTACCACTGCCGCATTAGTACTAATACAAC